>VWPW01019631.1:0-18884 GCA_013389825.1 Crypturellus undulatus | reverse complement strand
TTGCTGAGGGCGGTTACTGTGATCCTAGACTCACCAACACGTTTCCTACCCCAAAGGGCTCCCTGTCCCGTGCAGGGTGCATTCCCGACCGGGCTGGTGCCGTCTCCGTCGCGGTGCGGCAGGGCCGGCCGTGGGGTTGTGCCGTGGCGCACAGGGCGTCTCAGAGTGCTCGGGAAGCCGCTTTGCAGTGCGGAGCCATTTCTGTGCTTGCAGTCTTTGCCCCAGACCAGGCTTATTTTAAAGAGCTCTGTTCCCTGCTGTGCTAATAGCAGTTGAGCAGTGGGGAATTCCCAGTAATAAGATTGTTCCTTCCAGGTGTCTGTGTTTCGGGAGACGAACGTATTCCCGTTGCGTGTGTAAGTGATGCTGCATACAGAGGGCTGCTGGCTTTCCTCAGTAGCTATCCAGCGTTCTGTGCTTTCCTACTTTCACAGTTAATATCTGTAAAACATCAAATGTATTTTCTTGTTTCTTCTTTTGCTATGAACGTTCCTATTTTCTTCCTATTTCTTTCCTCTTATCACAATAAAGTATGTGATCTGCTGCTCTTATGGATTGTTTTCTACCATTTGCGTGGCGTTTCATTGACATGGAAAGAGTTACTGTATAAGATAACTTGAGCGGGGCAGCAGGGCCTTGTACGCGCTGCCAGTTTGACGCGGGTCTCAGCTGTGCAGCGTGCACCAATGTGTGATAACCTAGCCACGAGTTAATGTCTTGTTCGTGTGTTTGATATCATCTAAGCGTCATTTATCAATTGGAATAGGTGCGTAGTCTGGACTGGAGATGACAGAGTCTTCTTCTTCAACCCTACAATGCAGCTGTCCGTGTGGGAGAAGCCAGTGGATCTAAAGGGCCGCGGCGACATAAATCGGATCATTGAAGACCCGCCTCATAAGCGCAAACTGGAAACTTCAGCAAGTAACTAATGCTGTGATTATTTGCATTTATTTAAACTCAAACGTTAAATGAAACTTGATTGCTAAGTGCATTCAGTGAATATTTGATAACCAATTAATTAGAATGATTTTCATTCTGAGATCGCGTGTAAGTACTGCCTTAAAATTGATGCTTATTACTAAATATTTGTTTTAGCAAAATGCTAAATTTGGGGATTGAGGACTTTTCTTATTTCCAATGGAGAAGTAGATGGCTTCTTATTTAGGATGTATAAAATACATCCTGGAAGCCACCGTCTTTATGTCTTATTGCGCTTACATTTCCAAGATGCACATTATGAGGACATTAGCGTAGCTTTCTGTATCCGGAGACCTATTCTGATGCAAGGAGATGAGCCATAGTTAACGATTACTCAGCCCAGTTGCAGAGGGAGAGAGAATTCCCAGGGGCAGATCCCAAAGGAGCGCTCGGAGGCGGATGGAGACCGGCTGCTCGGCGCAGACCAGGCTCTGCCCAGGGTTTGTCCAGGATAGCGGCCGTGGGTGCTGCCCGCCCCTCCGCAGGCGCCGGGGCCTTTTCCAGCCTGGTTTCCCTCCCCACCTCTCGTATCGGCGCTGCCCGGCGCGCCGCGCTCCACCACCCACCAGGGTTCCATTTACTGAGAGTTTTATTTACTGAGGGGGAGTTTCCCCTCCTCAGCTCACCCTGCTCCTTAGTCTAGAGTCTAGAAATAAGGAGGGGGCAATAGCACCCTCACAGCACCGCGAGGGCCAGCTCTGCACGGCGTTGGGGTTGGTGTTACCATTAGTTCAAGCTGAAGAGGAGGCACTGCAGAGAGTCCTGCCATTTATGTAGTTCTTAGCAACCTACACTATTATTATGATTTTCAATATAAATTTATATTGTGAGAGACTGGAAACAAAATCAGGTAGTTTTTTTTTTATGGCTTGAGCAAGTTTTGATAAGTGTCTAAAGTCCCAGGGTATATCTGCTGAAATTCATTCTTCGGGAGAAAATACAGCCTAAGTTTTTTGTTGCGGGGTATATTGAAAGATGGATCATTTACTGGCTGGGAGGAGCATGATAACCAAAGATAAGACCCAGGGTCATTATTAATAGCCTGTCATTAACTAATGAGAAGACTCTGAAGCTGTTGCTGATACGTGTCATTTCCAAATTTTAATTTTTGCTTTGTGTTTCAGCCTTTACATCATGGGTATGTACTGTTAAGACTTGATTGATGCACTAGGCTCTTTATGACCGTGGCTTTCATTGCTGCTAATAGTCTTCATCTTCTTTAGTATAATTGGAACTTGTGGTTGCTCAGTATTTGAGAAAAGCAGGTTATAATTTGTGTATATTAGCTGGTGAGGTCAAAGGAATTATTTGTTACCCTTGCTCTTACATTGTAATCTTGGGTAAATAAATAAAAGAAATGAGCTGCGTGTTGCAACAATGGCCGCCAAATTTATTTAGTTTGGCGGCTGCTGTGGAGTTTTAATTAGAATTTTTAATCGAGGGCACAAAAAATGTGAGTGAGCCTAATAATTCATGGAGTGTTACAGTTTATCTGTGCATCACTCCGCTGAAAGAGCAAGTGCATTTATAATCCAGGCATAAATGAAAAATTATTCATTTATCAACTCTTTTACCTCCACAAAGTGTTAGTTCTTCAGAGATTTATGGAGGTGTCACAAGTCTTTCCTAAAGGGGCAAGGCTGGTTTGTGTGACTCTTAAGGGAGATTTGCATGGTTTGAGCATCCTTTTTGCTAAGATAGAGCAGGATAGTGCAGCCATTGTGGTTGTGTTTTCTGTTCACCGTCATTCCTCCTCTGTACCGCAGTGGAGTCAGCTACTGACCGCCACATCCTTATCTCAAAGTTCCTTTGAAATTTTCCTCCTTGCCAGGGATAAGGGCATTTTCCTGGTGCGCTCTCTGCTCCTGTGGCACTCGGATGTGCCCGGGGGGTTTGTGCGGTCCAAGGCATCGAGCTGTGCAGGTCGTTAGAGCAGGAGGATGCAGGAGGCAGAATGATGGGTACGGCTCACGCCGCAGAGCCCCGGGAGAGGCTGCGGAGCTGCTGGACACGAGCAGCCTGCGCTCGCAGGGGCAGCATTGAGGGTAGAAGCCGTATGGGGAGTTCAGTGTCTGCTCGATGCAGCTCAGGGCAGCCCAGCCCGGCTCTGCGGGCAGAGCCCGCTCCTCGCTCGGGCTCCCGGGAACGAGGGCACCCGTCTTTACTCCATCCTAACTGCCCGAGTCTCTTTACTCCATCCTACTGCCAGAGTCTGTGCCAGCTCAGGGCAGGAGAAAAGAAAACGTGGAGAGAAGATGAGAACACCCAAAACGCCAAAAGCCCATGGACCCCACAGCAGTTCCCACCAAAGGACAGGGAGCAGGAGGATTCTATATGAACCCCCTGTAATATCAAGAAAGTCTCTGTTTGAAAAAAGACCTTTTTCTTTCTCACCTTTTATTTTTTTAATGGTTTGTCTGTCTGAATGTTTTGGCTGAGGACAGTTTCCCCTACCCCCAGCTGAATAAAAGAAAACTGACATTTTAAGTACGCAAAACTGCGTGTTGGTTCGTGTTTGATCCTGTTCCATACTGCAAGTTACAGTTTTGTCCACTCCATTCCCACAGATGTTTTGGGTTCTTTAGATCTGAGATAAAAATAAAAATAAAATAGGATATTGGGTAATGGATAATAACCATATAGATAAGGTAGGTGAACTCCTAGTCTTAGATGAGCCATTTCTATGCTGAGCTTCCATACAAAGTTATGAATCATATTTGTGAGTTTTGCCAATGGCTTGACAGTGCTTTAAGGCTACAGCTAAAAAGTGGTGTTATCCTCTTGTTTGGGAAAGGGAACTGGAATTCATTACAGGGCTGGAATTAGTTGAATGATTTAATTAATTAGAATTAAGCTTGGCAGGCAGTCGGGCCGGGCTCGCGCTCAGCTCTGTGATTCCATGGCAAGATTACTGTCAAGCAATATTCCTCCTCCAGCTTTAAATCAATTACCACATTTTGTGCTCAGCTGCCTCTCCTCCCTTCGCAGTCGGTGTAATCCTGCCCGGTGTGCGGAACGGTTCAGCAGTTTCCTAAGCGCGAGCAGAGCTCTCGTTTGCCCCGTTTTACTGAGTTTTCCAGTGCATGAAGTGCTGATGCTCGCTCGGGTTTTGCTCCATCCAAGGCAGAATTCCACGGCAGTCGCTCGCGCCAGTGGAGCAGGAGGGATTTGGCATCTCCCCTGCAGGCTGGGCCGTGCCGGGCAGAGCGGCACCGGGGCGCGTGCGGCACGAGGGGGCAGATAGGAAACCAGGGCAGGGTGTGCAGACACGGCCGTGCTGGCCCGGGCGTTGAACCTGCGGTCACCCGGGCTCAGCTGGGCGAGCGGGGAGGATTCTGGTGCTTAGTGCAGGTAAAAGTGACATTTGCTGAAAGTGCACTAATATATACAAGGAATCTTCCTGAAATAGGGAAACAAAATGAGATAGGGGCAGTATTCTGTCCCATTCAAAATAAACAGCCAGGCTGTTTTAGCTTCAGTATTGCAAAAATTGGACCCACACAAATAAGAAATTGAAGTTCGTTTATAAGCTTAAAAATAGTCACCATGCTTTATTTGTGGTTTTTTTTTTTTCAAGTTAATTCCTCAGAGGTGAGCTCATAAACGAGCTGAAGTCTAAGGAGTTTGATTGACTTCTGTGAAATCAGATTTTACTGTGTTGAGTTATTCCCAGCTGCTCACCCACCTGTTCTTATCTCTATAACCAAGTTTAATTTTATATTTATTTTTGCCGTTTTTAAAAATCTTTTCGTAGTTCTTACGTACCAAGACCAGTCTCTGTTACCAGCGGTGAATAAGCACCGCTTCAAAGGCCGGTGTGGCAGAGTATCCAGGAAGAGCAGGAGTGGGAGGCTCCTGTTCGGCTCCTCCGGAGCGCTGGGAATGCGGAGGCTCCTCAGATCCGCGTGGTCTTCCCGTAGTCTTTCCGTACCGTTGCATCGCGTGCGCTTATGTAAGAAGGACACGGAGGAAGGGAGAGCAGTTCTGATGTGAATGCAGGCTGGAAATGGTGGGCTTGGTTCCCTGCAGTCAGACTTTAATGCAAGCATTTCTGAGTATCTGATGAAATATGTGTTATTTTTCCAAAACACAATTGAAAAGGAGGTGCCAAAGATCAAGAAGTGAACTTAATTTGAGGAATTTCTGTAATCATTCTAATTTTGTTTTCTTTTAGCAGATAGAAGCATTAGTTCATGTCCAGAGGATGAAAATGATGATCTTAGCATCAAAACTAAGAGAAATAAGTAAGTTCTAAAGTTTGCTTATGCATATGTAATGTTGGGAAGCCAAATTCATGTACAAATAAGTACAAAGAGAAAAAAAATCTTTTTTATGGATAAATTGAGAGCTACTTTTAAGGTATCCATTTATTCATCGAGCTCCATGATTCTCTAGAATACATATAGCCATCATTCATTTTTTAGCATTTTTATCATTCATTTATCACTCATCTTTATACCTCAGTGCAATTCACTGAGGTATAGCCAGACTGTTTAAGAATCTTCAAGTCCTATTCTTATTCCAGCAATGCTCTAACAGTGCTAAATCATAGAAAAATAGAACCGTTAGGGTTGGAAGGGACCTTTGGAAATCACCTAGTCCGACCCCCTGCACACGCAGGGTCACCCAGAGCACGGGGCACAGGGCTGCATCCAAGCGGGTCTGGAAGATCTCCAGAGAAGGAGACTCCACAACCTCTCTGGGCAGCCTGTGCCAGGGCTCTGGCACCCTCACTGTCAAGAAGTTCTTCCTTAAGTTCGGAAAGGAAACAATCCTCCAGGGAAACTCAGGCTTTTCCTGGGTTTCCTTCCCAGGTCCGCAGGGTTGAGGCTGGCGGGTCCCTGGGCTGGTCCAAGGCGCCCCAGGACCCCGTTTGGTGTCTTGATCCTCTCATGGACGGGGCTCCGCAGCCGCCCTGCATGATGCGGGGCTGCCCGGCTGCTGCGGGGTGATCGGACGTTCCGACGGACTCTCCTGTTTTAGCCTGCCCCTCGCCGGACACGAGGGCGCGCGGGCTCTGAGAGCAGAGCCGTGTCCCGTGGTGGCAGCGCCGCGGTCCTGCACGCTGACAGCAGGAGCCCCAGAGCAGGCCCTGCGCGCAGCCCCGTGGCCGTGAAGGCAGAGCTGCCGCTGTGTTCCTCTGCCTACAGATTATGGTGTTATTTGACTAGACGGTATGGTTTGTTAATTGTGATTCTTGGTACAAAAAAAGAGAAAGTCTGTCTGATTTGCAGCATCATTTTCAATTATCCGTACTAGAGAAGATCCTTTCTGATGATTAAATGATGGAATAGCATGCTATATTTCCCTCCATTTCAGCCTGAAAAGGCTTTTTGTGCACACGAAAAATTGGATTGGGTGTTTAATGGATCGTATTACAGAATAAAAATTGCTAATACAATAAAAAGCCACTATCATTCTGTGAAGAATAACAATTTGATATCCTTCAAATCACTAATAATATAATTTTAGTTAAATTTAAGAGTAACATAATTATTCACAGATGGAAGCTAATATGTGAGGATTCATATTGCATACTGATATAATTAACTTTCTCAGAAGCGAATTTTGACTTTTGTATCATAGAACACATTGCAAGCAGAAAAGTGTTTCCCTGTTGAAAATTCAAACCAAAGTTTTATTTAACATTAGTGAAAATTGCACTGCTAAAAGCGTAATTGCTCCTTGTGGCGTGCTAGAAACCCAGGTGCTGAGCTGCTCTGCACAGCCTCATCGTTTGCACAGTCCTGGCCTTTACTGCTTTGTCTAACTTGAGCAAAGCTGGGATCCGTTCAGTGATCAAAGTATGAAAAAATCAATGGGCGTGGGGGGACAAATCAGCACGTGGGATTCCAGGTCTGAGTTGCCCTATTTCTGTGAAGTCTGGAAATTTTGAGGCACAAAAATAGAGAAAAGAAAATAATAGCAAGAGGAGATTGTGCAGTGACTCCTCTAAGATCTCCACTCCTTGGCACATGGAATAGGAAATGATTACTTTGCTGTAGCCTGGGCAGTGCTGCCTGGAGGCTGCTGCTTCCCCGTCTGGGATGCACCGCGTTCCCGGGCACTGCGTCCTGGGAAGGGCTCCGGGAGACTCTGCTCCTGCCGCGGGGCCCAGGCTATGGGCACCCCGCGCGCGTCCCGCTCGCTGAACCCTCTCTCCCTCCGTTCCCTCCGCAGAACCGAGGAGCCGCAGCTCGCCGGGCCGCAGCGGGGCGCCGCGGAGGAGCCGAGCGCCACGGCGGTGCTGCCGCTGGAGGAGCGCGCCACGCGCTTCCGCGACATGCTGCTCGAGCGAGGGGTGAGAGCGCCGAGCGGCACGGCACCGCGGGATCCGCGGGAATCCGGGCGGGCACCGGAGCAGGGCTGCGATCTGCCCCAGGGGGAATCGCTCTNCCCAGGCTATGGGCACCCCGCGCGCGTCCCGCTCGCTGAACCCTCTCTCCCTCCGTTCCCTCCGCAGAACCGAGGAGCCGCAGCTCGCCGGGCCGCAGCGGGGCGCCGCGGAGGAGCCGAGCGCCACGGCGGTGCTGCCGCTGGAGGAGCGCGCCACGCGCTTCCGCGACATGCTGCTCGAGCGAGGGGTGAGAGCGCCGAGCGGCACGGCACCGCAGGATCCGGGCGGGAATCCGGGCGGGAATCCGCGCGGGCACCGGAGCGGGGCTGCGATCTGCCCCAGGGGAAATCGCTCTGTACCCCGGCAGGGTTTATGTCACTCTTCTGTGATTCTCAGGCTGATGAATGTCGTCTTGTTGCTGGGATGTGAACAGAGGTGAAACCTGAAAGGATTCATAATGCGGTTTGCTCTGCACTTTAACGTAAGGGAGAAAACTTGATTTTTTGAGTATTACACTGGCAATGTTGTAACAGGATGGAGGTTTATTTGAGAATATCAGCTCCTAAACAGCTTGCAAAAAAAAACCCCGTTATTTGGCACTGCCATAAAATCACCTATTTTAAAAATATTTTCTTAACTTCCCATCCAAACACACTAGGTTTACATGGTATCTTCTGATGCCATTCAGTAATGTCCGGTCATCCAGAACACGACACACGTTTACAATAATAGACTCATGCACACACATAACCGAAAGTGGGTGTCCGTGGGCTCAGAGCAGAGGCTTAGGAGCGGGGGAAGGACTTTGTCCTGAGCAGCCGGGGGGGAGCCCCGGGAATGTCCCCCACGCTCCGGCTGAGGGAGGACGGTCCTTGTGCGCCAGCCTGAGGCCGCACTGGACCGGGGAATCGGCCTTGCGGGCTCCTTGCTCTTGGTCACGCGGGAAAACGTCGCCAGCGTGAGCTCTGCTGGTGCCAGCAGCGGGAAGCCGAATTCCATGCGTTTCCATCCGTCCTGCTAAGAGGGGAGGCACTGAAGTCACACACGAGATAAGGAAACTGTCCCTCTGCCCTGGACTCCCTCGCCCCGCTGGGTGCCCGTGGTGGCTGCAGTGGTGCTGCTGTGCAGGCGGTGGCAGGAGGTGGCCCTTGGGGACGTTACCCAGCTGCTTGCAGGAGCCAGGGCTCTCCCTGCCCCGGCCGCCGGCGCGGGTCGATCCCGCGGGCTGCAGTGATTCCCCGTGGCCAGAGTGACTCGAGCCGCGTTAGCGTGATCCAATCAAGATTATGAGCAGGGAGAGGAAGCATAAATTCCATTCACAAATAGGACCCGTCCGTGCTACGAGCCTGGTGACCAGGCACGAGGGACGAGTTACAGGTCACAGTAGGAGCAGGGTTGCGTTCTGCAGAGCGCTGCAGCTCCCGTTCATGTTCCCCAGCAGCAGTTACAAACCTGGCTGAACTGGCCTCCTCAAGAGTGCCATCAGTACGGGGAGTTTTGCATGCAGTTATTTACAGACATAAAACCAGCCCTGCAGAAACCCACCTCACTGCGTCCCGGCTCCTTCAGAGAACTGCTGGTTTTGTGCAGAGACACTATGGAATTAATACACAGAGCACATTTGGATCCCGATCCCGCGAATGGAAATGAGTCTGTAATGGACTAGTGTGTGCAGATGTTGCACCTCTCGCCAACACTCTCAAAACATATTTTCCATATAAATCTATGTAATTTCCATTTAAAAAATCAAGGTGGCTGTCATTAGGCAGTAAAACCTGTAATGTTTACCATCAGTAATTAGTAGATTTAGAAGGTGTATGATGAGTGATTTGGATATCAGAAGTTTAACTATTTCAAGGCTAGAACTGTTCTATTAATATATTTTGTTATTTATGCTCAAAAGAAAAAAACAAAGTTCCATATATGAAGACTGGCTGAAGGCTTCTGTTTGTGTATTTGAAGTCATGGGAAGAAAAGTCAAAATTGAAAGGATGAAGGATATTCCATAATATGGTTCTTTAAGTGTAAGATTGAGCCCCGTTGTTACCACAAGCAGCCCCGTGACGTTCCCGTTGCTTTGCTGTTGTTCAAAGGCGCTTGGGCTGGTTGCTGAAACCACGTCCCGGCCGTTCCTTCATAGCCGTGTTTTTCAAGAAGGTTTTCCAAGCATTACTGAGTGCGTTAGCTAGGTGAAGGTAAAGGTGAGAGCCCTCTGTTCGTGAGCCAGGCATGAGAGGTACAAACGAAGGAATAGTCACTGCAACGTACTGCTAAAATGTGGTTTTGTTGTAGCCCCGAGGCAGCAGCGCTGTTCTCGAGTCATTGACAAGATCTCCTATGTAAAGATGTAATTTCTGATACATTCCTCCTTNAAACGAAGGAATAGTCACTGCAACGTACTGCTAAAATGTGGTTTTGTTGTAGCCCCGAGGCAGCAGTGCCTCCTATTACATCTCCTATGTAAAGATGTAATTTCTAATATGTTCCTCCTTGAATATTCTTTCTGATTGCTGTTAATCACTTCACATTCAAGGCGCAGCAGCTTTTCAGGATATACCTTTATGTGGCTAACGAAAGAAAATACTAATAATTTTGCCTTCCTTATATTGGAAAACATGTCCTAATTTACAGAAGTCTAGAATGAGCATGTGTCACACAGTGTGTGACATTCGTAGCTACAAATCACTCAGAAACAGTAGTAGTAGTATTTTTTTTTCTTAAGTGTATGTCTGCCATATGTGAAATGTAAGTTGAAGAAACATTCAGAAAAATAAAAGATTATCCGGCATGTTGTCCTCGTCTCACCTAGCCGTGAGGAGCTGTCTTCAGCTGGCGTTGCATCGCTTGCCTATTGGAGAGATGCTTAAGGGAGGACAACCTTGTCATGAGGGTCTTTCAGCACACACTACCTGAGTAGCATATCTAGTCCAGTTTAAAACTGAAAATGGGGTACCCCATAACCCTGTACTCCTTTATTTGCCCTACAGATAGAATCTGCACTGATACCCAGTCTGCACATAACTTTTTCAGCTCAGCTATATGGCTTTTTTCATTCAAGCCATAAAGATTTGTGTTTGGAGATTCATCTGTTTTGATGCCTCTGTTCAGTGAGGACTGCCCAGCTTTATACCTCACATAATCAGTTATTTTTAGTGAATTTACACTTCTTTGTAATTAGATGAAATGTATTACTCCAGGGTTTTATGTAATGAACTAATTCACAGTGATGCTGTACAAGATACCCAAGCCGGGCTGGGAGTTTAAGCCATGAGCTTTCAGGGTGTCGTTCATAAAACTTCCTGGGCAAAGGTGAGGAGGAATGTAAGGGACCTGCTCAGATTTGCTTGGCCTCATAGTCTGACTTGGTCTCTAATGATGCTTTTAATACTGGCAGATAGGTTGCAAATGAAGTACTTGATTACAGGGTAATTGCCTGAGCGGGGATGAGGAGTGATCCCGGCTCTGCGAGCAGAAGAGGCTTCGCTACTTGCGGTTCCTTCACCCTGCCTAGCTGTAGGGCTTGTTTGTGAACACGGAGAAGGTTCCTTGTCGATGCAACACTGCCATTTCGTATCATCAATAGAAAAGTGATGCAGTTAGCTTGAATTAACACCTGGATTCAGCTCCTCGGGAGCTGGGGCCTGCAGGAGCTGCAGTAAAAGGCAGTGGAAGACCCAAGGTGGCTGTGGGGTGACATCTGTGCAGTGTCCCTGGGGGCAGCGTTACCTGTACATAAAGCACAGTGCTTTGAACATGAGCACTGTTGTTTCTTCAGTGTGTGCATGCACAGAAAGCCTTATTTTGGTTATAATATAGATTTGTTAAACAAGGACTAAAGCTGAGATAATTACTTAAATGGAATTCAAAGCTGCTGTTTCCATTACCAAAGTGTAATGATAAGGGTAAATAACAGGGATATTTCCTTTCCTACTGCAAATTCTTTCCATCAACGTTGTGGAATGAGTATCTCCTAGGTACTGCTTTGGGTGGTCTCAGCGAGTAACGGTGCGGGAGCACCGGAGCGTTGCCAGAAACGTGGAACTCCCCTGCCCGCTGCCCAGGACATCCTTGAGAGGGTCCCTTAGCTCACCTGGCAACATTCCCTTATTTCAGTTCCTTAATAGAGTTGTTCAGTGCAACTTTATATTTTGCAGGTTTCAGCATTTTCTACATGGGAAAAAGAGTTGCACAAAATAGTATTTGATCCACGCTACCTTCTACTAAATTCTGAAGAACGTAAACAGGTGAGTGTTACTTGTACCAGAGCTGCTGATCGCCAACGGGCGTCTCCCAAATTCACAGTCATAACAACGCAATTAGCCTGGTAGGGTAAAGAGCAGAATAGAATTGAAGTGTCTTTCCTACGTTTGTGTGCGATACTTGATTGAGGTTCTGCTCATCAGAAAATGCTGCCTCCTCCTCTGAAAAACAAAGTGGCGCAGGCAAAAAAGAGCAGGAGTCTCCCAGGCTGGAGGAGCAAATCCCACTGAGCCCAGGAGCTCGGCTGTGGAAAGGGTAATGGCCAAAAGGCAACGCTTCCACCGTGATTTATAATCTGTATCGCAGAGGGACTGCTTCATTTTTATTACTTAGAGTGTTTTCCGGGAGTGGGTAGTATTTATTGCTATACTTTGCAATAACTAAACTTGGTGGATATAAATGGATGGAGTGCGGGCTCTGCCCGTGTCTGGCTGAAGGGGTTATTTGTTCTGCTCCGGCGGGGCGCGAGGGACGCGCTGGGGCTGCCGGGGCATTAATTACCGCTGGGGATCCGACGGGACCGCAGGGTCGCAGATTAATCTCAGATTTTAGGAGGGGCGCTCGGATGTTGCAGGGAAGGTGAACTCTCTTATTCGGCAGTTATTTCTGTCCCTTACTGGCCTCTTGTCATCTCGGAGGGGGAGGAATTTGGAATGTGGAATTGCCGGGTTTTGAAATAAGCAAGGTGAAAAATGAACTGCTCTTCCTATGCCGTTGTGCCGCGGCTCTGTTGTCTTGCTGATTCCCCACGGAGCTTCCTGCGGGAGTTTACTGAGGGATTGGGAACATATATTTTCATTTTTTACCTTTCTGTTTTTTTCTTTCTAAGTTAAAAAGTAAAATAAAATAATAATGAAATGTGGGAATGAAAGTGTGTGACAAACTGGGCATATGGAAAATACTGATAAACAAGATAAGAAGAAGAATTTTGTGCTTTATTTCAGTGAATCAGGAATGGCAAAATATACGCCTTGACCAGTCAGTCAATATTTATTACGACTTTTGTTTTATCAACCATANCAGTCAGTCAATATTTATTACGACTTTTATCAACTATGATGAGATGATAGAATAAAATTATGTAATGAATGTATGTAATGTGGCATGGACTTCTGCCAAACCCTGGTTGTCGTGGACCTCATTGGTGGGTATATTGGAGGCCCAGAGAGAAGCAAGCAGTTGGCAGCCCTGTTCAGAGGGCCGTGCTCGTGTCGACGCGGTTTCTAGGAGAGGGGATAATCCAGCTCAGAGCTGAAGTGGGAGAGGTCGATCATTAATTGCTATTCCACAAAACAGGGTTGAAAATAATAAGCTGGGAACACATGGTATGTAATATATTTTAACAGCTACATTTAAAGTAATGGGTTTATGGACACTCGCACTAAGCAGATGCATTTAATTAGACCGCATTTTCCCCCAAGAGTGATTTAAAAGGAAAGTTAGACTTGGATAACTGATCACCGATTTAGCGGATGTGCTTGTTTAGATACAACTATAATTGGTGCAAAAAATTGCGTAGCTCCAGGAGGCGTTTACCTGGAGGGATGCTGCGTGTACGGCCCCGCAGCGAGCGAACGAATCAGCGTTTGGGGGACGTGGAGGGGAGCCGTGAGGAAGGGAGCGACCAGCGGCACCGCGTCGGGAGGGCAGGGGAGGCCCCTCGAGCGCCTTCGGGGTGTTCGCGCGCAGATTCCCCGCTCGTCGGCATTCCCGAGGGTTGGGAGCTGTGGCAGAGCCTGCAGCGTTAAGGAACAGTGAAGGGTAAAGGAGCGACTGCGCTGGATAATGAGCTATCTGTTAATTGTGATTTATGATGGTCGTTAGGAGAGACTCAGTGCTACCAGCAAGGCAAGCAGCAACAGCGTCGCCTCCGTTATTTCTTCCATTTTTTCCAGAATGCTCTTACAGTCAGCTTAAACACATTTCGTATAATAAATGTAGTTCCCCTAGGTCTCCACAGTGCTGCTTTTATAGCCCTTTCCTGTTCGGTGTTTACCTTTCCAGTGCTCTTCCTCCCTTGCTCTGCATACCAAGCTCGGCATCGGTTCCATTCCTGTTACTTTAGCGTTCATGAGCTGTAGGTTTGCCCTTGGGCATCCTCATGAGCGAAGAGAAGGTAACCACGGTAGTGGCCATGCTTGATGCATGTCCGTTGTTTGGCTGTAAAAAGGAAAGGACGGTGAATATGGAAGGCGAAGAGCGTTTTAGGGAACAGCTCCTTTGCTTTAGCAGGTTTGTGCGCCTCGCTTTGCGGAGCACAGCACTGACAGGGCCGGATTTGTGGTGGTTACAAATGTGATTCAAGCAGCTGGCAGAACCTTCAGACGTAGCTAAGAGTCCTCAGCTCCTCCCGGTGAAACCCAAACCCTGCCGCTTGCAGGACATTGATGCTCGGCATTATGGATGGACTTGGGAATTTGGGGAGGGTGCCAGATCCAAGCCGTACGGATACAAGCTGGAAGCAGTAATTCTGCGAGCGTGAAGATATGAGCAGGACCAAGTCCCCTACACCTACATTGGACATCTTGATTTATCTTGTACTTGATGAGTGAAGGAGGATATTATCTCTCCAAAGTAGAGCTTTTCCAGATTTTACTTTATGAAAACAAATGATCAGGCGTCCATGAAGCAGGTTCAACCACATTTGCTTTAGAAAATAATGAGTGTGGATAGGAATTGTAGTTCTCGAGATTAAAAACCCTCTAATCAGGTATAAATACTATAAAATTGTTATTAGTAAATAACAGTTCTTATCTCTTGTTTCTCTTTTGTGAATAGATATTTGAACAGTTTGTCAAGGCCAGGATAAGAGAAGAGTACAAAGAGAAAAAAAATAAACTACTGCTAGCCAAAGAAGAGTTTAAAAAGCTGCTTGAGGAATCCAAGCTGTCACCAAGGTATGGATTAACCTGTGCGGATGTGTTAGAAGGAGTTTCCTCAAATTGGGCTGTGATTGTCCGTCCTGGGACTCGGTGACATTGACCGTGTTCTCTGCGTCACCTTGCTGTGTACAGCTGTTCTTAGAATGCTGCCTTGGCCCTTTCTTCCTCATGTTTTATAGTTATTTTGGTATATTACAGGGAAAGGGAATATGCCATTTCTCTGCCTCTTTTTCTGGTTTAGTGTGTGTAATATTTTGCATAACACATTTTATAATATTTTCTTAATACGCATGCATATATTATATAAAATTAGTACTTGAATGCCAAGTCACATTAATATTGGGCATATGTGTAGAATTAGTGAAAAACACTTCTTTTGGGTCGGTTTTCATGGAAGAGAAACATAATTTAACAAAGCTGTTATTAACGCGTCAGTAAATTAATATAGCACCTGCAATGCAGTCATTTGTTGTTCTACATTGATTTTCAAGTAGTAGACACAAAATCATATCATAGGAAATGCAGTGCTTCAGATAACACTTTCATTTGGAAATTATGTGAAAAACAAGGAGTTTATATATTATAATTCTGGTTGAATTGTTGGAACAAAGAAATTACAGCTTGCTCTTACTAAAACATGCAGAGAATTGCGTAGCACTGCCTGCCTGGATGCAGCGATCAGCAGCACATCCGAGTGTCTGCAAGTAATTGCGTGTAGTTTGCACCAAGAATAATGTGGGTTTGTGTGACAGCTAAACAGGGGCCCCAGCAGTTACGTGTTCGGTCTGCGAGGGCAAAGCCCTGCGGGCCTGCAGGAGCAGGAGCAGGGATACGGTAGGGATTAACGGGAATGTTTAGGATAGCTCAGAATCCGAACATGGAGGATGGTGGTGATTACGTTTCTGTCTACATTAACTTGGCTCCACGACAGTTTTATGGAACCATCCAGCCATCGGTTAGTCAAGAAGTACTCTGGATCTTTCTGTAATTACACTGTGATAAAGTTTGGTCCATTTTCTCCTGATAACCGTTCTTGGTAGTCACTCGTTATTTTATACACATTATATTTAACTGCTAACGATCACCCCTTTCCTGCTTGCATCATCTCTACTGCAAGGTAAAGCCCACAGCGTCATGGACACAATCGGGCTGGGTGGATCTGATCCCAGGGGATGGTCTGCTCGAGCAGGGTCACACCAGCCTTCTTGGGGCTCTCCAGTCATTTGCTGTTACTCTTTGAATTCCGGTGGCGCTCGCGCCGTGCCTGGCTGTTCCGCTGCCAAATCCCGGGGCTGGGGCAGCGCAGCCGCTCTGCGCGAGCCGGGCAGGCCGACCCGGATTCCCGGGGTATCGGCAACCTGGCAGGGATGTTTGGGTCGTGTTAGGAGACCCGGGGCTGGCCCTGGAGCGCTGGACCTCGCTGCAGCCCTGGGCGCCGCTCCCGGCGCCTCGCGTCGCCTTGTCGTCCCTGTAACTGTCGTGTTGACTATTAATTTGTTGCACCTTTTAGCAAAGATCAAGCGACTCTAGTGTTTACTCAGGTGTCATAAACTACTGATAGTCAAATTGCATTTGTTTTAATTAGTTGCTCAGTTGCGTTTTTCTACTCCATTAGAGGCTAATCATTGCAATACCAGGCATAAGGCACCGACGAGGATAGATGGAGACAGCAGCAACCTGCACTGGAGCAAATAGTGTCTTAATTAACCTAAATTGCCCAGTAAATGATCACACAGATTTCTCACAATCACAAATGAAGTTGCTGTTGCCAGCCCGTCAGGTGCACGGGGAGCACGAGGGATCTCAGCACGGCTCCCGCTCGCTTCGTCGCGGGCGTTACAGCGATGTGGTTGGAAACATTTCCAGGGACGTGTTCTTGTTTTTAGTATCTGTATCAGGAGTTAAATGTGGCATCCAGGACAAGGAGTCTGGAGTGAGTTGGCAAAGCTGCAACTTTAAAATGTCTTTCTTTTCTGCAGAACAACATTTAAGGAGTTTGCAGAGAAATACGGCAGAGATCAGCGGTTTCGGCTTGTCCAGAAGAAGAAGGACCAAGAGCATTTTTTCAATCAGTTCATACTTATTCTTAAAAAGAGGGACAAAGAAAACAGGATAAGGCTACGGAAAATGAGATAAAAATTCCTGAAATCGGCAATAAATAGACAAGTTAGTGCTGTGACTGCGGTATAAATCAAACTAAAGAAACGAGCGTTTGGGGTTAGAGTTGCAAGAGCTCAAGGAGGCAGCGATGACATCCCTGAGGAAGACTCTTGGCGTGAAGATCGTGGCCGTGGTTGGGGCTTGGGGAGCCAGGCTGCTCTGCAGGAATCTGAAGGATATTTTGTTCTCAAAGAATTAATGTTTCATATTGAAGCTCTCTTTTTGTACAACATTCAGAGTTTGATGCATTTCTAATTGCCATGATATGTCAATCCCTTAATTGTTTTAATTATGCAAATTACTTGTAATATACACAAATTATAAATCCACTGCAGATTTGTAATTAAGCAGACACAGATGCCATCCATAACGATCTCAAGATATTTCCATCATTTAGGGGAATTATCTGAAGCAATCTTTTGGCAACTTTATGCATTAACATGGATTGTTCAGGAGTGCTGTGGTATGCGGGGTTCATTCCTCAGTGTTCATGTGTCCGTGTCCGTTTTCGGAGTAGTAGTAATAAGATAATAACTGTTAGTCATAGTGAAGAGTGTGGAAATTTTGGCATATGTTCCATAGCAAAACCATAAATTTCAGAAACAGCTTTCTAATTACTGTGAATGGTGCTTTCAGGCACACACATAATAGCAACACGTCTCCGTAAGAGTTACTATAAAGAAGTTATTTTGTAAAACCATCATAGTGCGATCTGAATTATGTCCTTGTACGTGGAGAGTCTGCATGAGATTTTTTTCTTATCATCTTTGTACAAATAAATATTTAACTTTTTTAATTAATAAATATTTTAAGCCAGATTCCAGGGGTTCTGTAAGTTTCTGAGGTCTGGGAGATGCTGCACAGAGGAGCACGGTGCCGGTCCGTTCCCGAGGGACGGTGGTGCCGCGGGGACCCACACGTTCCCGCTGCTCGCGCTTGGCGAGCCCAGTGCCATGAACGGGAATCACGAGCGGTTTGGGGGCAGCGCGGCCCCCCGGCTCTGCAGACACCGCAGCGCGGGCGGAGGAGAGAGCAGAGCTCCAGGAACCTCCTCCCCGTGTCCGGGGAACACGCACCGTGCTCCTCCTCCGCTCCGTGACCATCACCGTTTCCTCAGCGCTCTCAGGTTTTCAGCTACGACTCTAATGAGTTGCAGGTTTCTGCTGGCAGGAGCAATGTCGGTGTTTCTCCAGCTAATGGTGTTTTTTCCTGTGGGTGTCAGCTGCTTATGTTTTAATCAAGTGCGTTTTCTAGTGATTTGGAAAAGGGAACTCAGAATAATTCATAAAAGAGCCCTTGATGTAGGAAATGTTTCAGGCTGTATGTAGAGGTCCAAAGGTTTCCACCAGCCTTGATACCTGTTCACGTTTTCCAGCTTTTCCTCACTTTTGCTTGGACTTTTTTCCTGCTGTATCCGTTTTCCTAGTTTCCTCCACACTGATTCCAGCCCGGCGTCTGCTGAGCCCTGCGTGGTGGAGAAGGACGTGGTCTGCAGCAGATATGTGCCTGTTTCCACAGTTTCCACGAAACTGGAATTTGCATGGAGCAATTTCTGTCTTCTAAGAGCAAAATGCAAGAACCGACGGAAGCTGTAACGCAAAATGAGGGTGCGAAGCAGCACCGAGACCTTGGGCTCCTTGGGTATTCCTTTCGTGTGCTGATAAAACACTAATAACCCCCTCATTTGAATAATATGGTTTCAAGAGTAATTTGTCTGTTTAAATTCTTAGTAGAGTTGGATACAGCTAAAACTGAGACAAATGGAAAGAAATAAAAAGGGAAATAATGTGGTGTTTTTTGCTTTAGGGAGAATGAAAAACAGAGGAAAATGCGTGCAGAATAACTCCTGACAAAGAATAAACCCTGGGAAGGTGCAGGCGCCCAGCGGGCCGCTGCGGCAGCTCCTGTGCTGTCTCCCTTGCTGCTCCTGGCCTCCCCTGCAGCTGGGGCGGCAGCTCCGTGGCTCGGTGCTGCCAGGACGGTGGGTTCTGCTGTCCCCAGGTTGCGGGTCCTTCTTTCAGCTTTGCTCTTCCCGTCTCGATCTCCCGGCCGGGGTGTAGCCGGGCAGGCGCGGGCGCCGCGCGGGCAGCCCCGTCCCCGGGGCCGCGGGTGCAGCTCTCCCCGTGCCCCGGGAGCTGCTGCGGGGCTGCTCCACGGCAGGTTGAGCCGATCCCTCCTCCCACGGGGCAGTGTCCCCTGCGGGTCCGCGGCGCTGGCCGCGGCACCTCGAGCCGCTGCCCCTCCAAGTGCCCTCGTGGCACTGGGCT
>VWPW01019628.1:9500-25575 GCA_013389825.1 Crypturellus undulatus | reverse complement strand
TTTTTTTTCTCTTGTTTTGTTTTTAAGGCACCCAAAGAAAGAAAAATGGGGGGAAAAGGAGGGGAAAAAAAAAGAAAGAAAATGGAAAAATGAGAAAGAAAGGAAGTGTGGGTGGGGGAAAAGGCTCTCACAAATCACCTGCAAAGTAGCGTTATCAGCGGCTCAGCCCGAAGGAGGCTGCGATCTGCCTCTCGCAGAGCCCCAGCTCTTCCCTTTACAAATACACACAAGAAAATATATAATATAAACATATACATACATATTTATATATTCATATAGAATTGCATCGTTCCCTATTCTAGGAACGGTGCAATTCTTCCAATTCTTGATGGGAAGGCAGCTCCGCCGGAGCCCGGGTGGCTGCTCCGCTCCCGCTCCCATCCCTCGGGAAGGGCTGGAAAAGCCCCCGGGGAGGGGGGATGCGCTGCCCCCCGCCCCCGCCGAGGGCTGCTGTAATTCCTGGGAAAGCCGCTCCCACGGCCGCGCCTGGAAGGGGCATCCGGGAGGGAAGCGGCACCTCGTCGGGCTCCTCCTGCCACGAGCGGCCGGTGCTCGTGGAGGGGGTCGCGGTGCTGGGGCATCAGCCGCCCCTCCCGCTGCCGCTTATGGCCCATTTTGCCCCAAAAAGTGCCCTCCCCTCCCCAGCGCTTCCCCCCCGACCCTTTCCCAGCTCCCCGGCCCCTTTCCCAGGTCCCCAGCCCCTTTCCCGTGAGCGGGTCCCAAACCCCGACGGGGCGCGCGAGGCTCCCTGGGGGCAGCGGCTCCTCCGCGGCTCGGGATGGCTCCCGCTTCCCGGTGCCGATTCCCGGTGCCGGTTCCCGGTTCCCGCTCCCGGTGCAGTAGCGGGGCCAGCCCGCAGGTGCCGCCCGACTCCGCCGGGAGCTCCACGGGCCCCGAGGCCCGGCCCGGGCAGCGCCGGCGGCAGCAGCGCCCGGTCCCGGTCCCGGTCCAGGTCCCGGTTCCGCTCCTGGCCCGGCGCTTGCCTCTTTTTTTTCTGGGAAAAGCCAGAAATCAGCCCCGCAAAACCCACTGCCCAGCGGGAGTGGGGAAAAACATGCGGGCTCTCCAGGGAATGCGCAAGACGGACGTTCCGCTGCCTCTTGGAGAGCAGCATCTTTGCCCGGTGCTGGATCTGGGCAGCTGGGAATGTGCTCCCGTTTGCTACTGCTGCATCCCGTTGGTGTCTCGCAGTCCTTTGGGAATGGGAGGGATGCATGCCCAGATAGCGGTGCCTCCAATGGGCTCCTCCTGCTCCGTGGAGATTCCCATGGGATAGGGTGGAACAGAGGGGATCCCTGCTTGGGAAGGGTGGCCAGCGGGTACATCGGGGCAAAGTGAGTCCAAGGTTTCCTGCGACACTTATTTCCTTTCTCAAGAAGGATCCCAACAGCTCCAGGCAGGATGCTTGGGAGCTGGAAGCATCTTTCAAGGAATATCTGGGAAGAGACGGTCTGTGGCGGGTCCCTGGGGCTCTGCAAACCACCAGCCGATAGGGAAATCCCACCAGCCGACAGGGAAATCCCATCAGCGTTTGCCCAATATCCNCAGAGGGGATCCCTGCTTGGGAAGGGTGGCCAGCGGGTACATCGGGGCAAAGTGAGTCCAAGGTTTCCTGCGACACTTATTTCCTTTCTCAAGAAGGATCCCAACAGCTCCAGGCAGGATGCTTGGAAGCTGGAAGCATCTTTCAAGGAATATCTGGGAAGAGACGGTCTGTGCTGGGTCTGAGACACAGAGCGGCTCCCTGGGGCTCCACAAACCACCACCCGATAGGGAAATCCCACCAGCCGATAGGGAAATCCCATCAGCGTTTGTCCAATATCCATCCCCAAAGGCCCTCCGAGATAGCAGCGGCTGAGGGGGCCGATCTCCGTGTTTCCAGCTCGTGCATTCCCCAAGAGATTGGCAGGTAGTGAGGCAGGATACCGGGAATGCTTCAGAAAGGCTCCTTCTTCCCACCAGGAATGTGGGATGCTGGGACTTCTTTGGGAGCAGAGGGAAGTTTGGCTGGAGCGACCAAAAAAGCGAATCTGGGTCTGGCTTGGCTATAAGATGTGCTAAAAACACACAGAATCCCACGGCTCCCTGTGATTGCTCATGTGGCTGGAAAGGAGAATCATTCCAGGCAGGATCAACATTATTTTCACTCCATAAATTTCTTCTTTTTCTCCCCAATAACCTGAACCTCACATCGGCTCCGTGCTCCTTAGGGCCACTTCAAAGCAGCTCTTATCTCTCCTTTCTACTTCCCTGCATTGGAGGTGCAAATGAAGGGATCGGAGCAGCCCCCTTATCACACAGGGGTGGAAATGAGCCGACCCGAGGCGTAAAGACGGGCTCAGACTCGGGTGAAGCCGCAGTTCGGCCCTCTGCGGCTCTCCCCATGTTGTAGAGCAAAGTTTAACAAGGGCTTTTGCATCACCAGCAGCAACTGCGACCATAAATTCTACCACGTGGAGTGGAAAGAGGGTTCGTTATTTTGATTTCCTAATGTAACAGCGCTTGTGCAATCACGCCGTATCTCAGCGTGTCCGTAAGCTTCCAAATTCCGCTCGCTTAAAAAAAAACCTCTGTAACCCTTTGGCCAGTTTTAGTCAAAACTGACAGAGGGTTCCCTGGTGTAATTCAGTGGCCAAGTTGCAAACAGCTGGGCAGAGAGACTAACACAGTCTGTCGTACCCTATTAGACACCAGAGAATCTACGTGGGTCTGACACTTGATTGATGCCCAAACTGTGGGAAAAAACCCGCTCGAGTCAGTGTTTGTGCCCTCATGGGCACCCAGATCCGTGCCCAAGAGATGCGACTGTAGGAAACGGGGCTGCACGAGCTCCAAAGTGCCCAGTGCTGTTTTCTTGCCTGCCCAGGGCCAAACTTGGAGGAAAAATATAGAGTTAGCAAAGGGCAAGTGCTGCTCTTTTAGGGGGGGTTAAGAACAGCACGGGGGGCTGTAGCCTCAAAAACTGCTTTGTGCCCCAAAGACACAAACCTTCTTGCAGGAATCACTGCAAATCACCAGTTCTGCACAAGCTGTGGGGGTCTGAGGGCACTGATTGAGCATGACAAACCCAAGCAGCCTCACCTGGGGCCTCCACCCACACCCACGCCTGCCCAGGAGCCCTGTTTAAGCTCAGCCTTGGGCCTAGAGGCTTCTTTGGGCTCTGTTGGAGAGGTTGCCACTGGGTTGTGTTTGTGCTTGGCTCTGGGTACTGGTCTCAGCCCTGCCTTGTCACCAAGGACCTGGCCTGGGGATTTGCTTCCTTGGGCTGTATTGTCACCTTGCAAGTGTGCGGTGTCCTCAGGCAAGTGTGGGGTCCTGGCTTGAATCTTGAGGTCCACCTTGGTTGGGAACCGTGGGATGGGGCTCCTGTCCTGCTGGCTCTGTTATTCCCCTTGGCTCCCTCTTCCTTAGGGGGTGGCTGGTCCTTGCTCTCTGCTGATGGGAACCTGGAAGAAGTGTTTCTGTTCTGGGACATCCCAAGGGCTGCTGTCTATGGAGCAGATTTAACCAAACCATAGAGCTGCTTGTAAAATTGTGGAATTATGGTAGAAACACAGAGCCACGAATGTCACCAAGTGGACAAAAGTCTTCTTGTAAATCAGTTTCTAGGTATTAATTTTACTAGTAGTTCTAGCATTAACAAATTATGCTTCATCTTGCTATTATGGCTTTCAGCTTAGCCTCTCCAATTGATTTATTAATCTCTCTCGCTGCTGTTTGAGATGGCTGCACAAAGCACAAATGCTGTGTGAATCGCATGAGATGATGTGAGAAGCTGGAAGTGGTGGCAATAAAGACAGAACTGATGCTGCCTTTTTTCTTCTGATTGGAATTAGAGCAGGCAGAGGTGACTTGGACATCTATGTCTATCCTCCCCCAAGATGGGTGCAGGAAAAGGATTAAGTTCACTTACTTTAGCCTATGTCTATTGAATCAGCCCACAGACATCTCTGACTTCCAAAAGATGGAAGGAAAGACACCCTGGAAATCTTCTCTCCTCAAAATGAGGACAGTCTGGCCTGGCATCTATAGGGAAAGGCCCATGGACAAGTGGGATGGCTCCTGGAGATACATGGAGAACTGAGGAGAACTGCTGGGAAGTCTCCTCTTTGCCTGGAGAAGGGAAGATGGGAGATGAGGATGGTGTATTTGAGGGCAAGGTCTGACATGCTGTGGTCAGGTATGGTCATAATGAAAATATCTGGCACAACATGGGGGAGTAAATATATTCTTGGTGGCTTAAGCTTGCCCAAGAATGATACACTTTGGTTTTTTATCCTACTTCAATGAAAATAAAATTGCTTCCCCATCTTTAAATTAGTTGGTAGGCACATTTCATTAAAAATCTGCACAGCTGAATAGCAAATGTAATGAATCTTAGCTTTCCATTTCCTCCATCTGACCGGAAAATGAGACTCCTGAAAACTGTTTTTCTCATGGGATCTCAGTCTTGAGCAGTAAAAACAAAACCACAACTGCTCTGCTGCAGCTCTTGGTTTGCAGGTTGGATTCCTCTGCAGACACATCTAAACATGTGTGTGACTAACTCCTGACCGCAGAGACAGCAGACAAAAAGAAAACAATTGCTGGGACTTCATGAGCGAGTATCATTTTGACATTTGTTTTGACAAAGCAACGTCCAGGAGTGTAAAGAAAGCTCATGGCTTTGAGGTTTGTCACTTGTGCTAAGCTAAGAACAACTTTCAAATGCAGTTCTTGGCTTAATGCTATGGAATTCCTATTTCTGATTGACCAGATAATCCTGAAATGGGGAAAATTTGTTTATCTGATTTCTCTGCATATAATTGCAGGGTAAACAACCATGTTGCAGGACTCGTACCAGTAAGAGACAGACTCTGGGCTAGCTCGTGTGCCCATGCTGCCCATCCCTCTAGTGCTTCCATACTGAAAACATTGGATCCCTGTACTTGAAACTGTTGTGCAAGTTTGGAAACAGGTGCTTTATTTATTAACATTGCAATTAAAACAACTCCTGGTCATTGCTGGTCCCCAGTGCCAATGTACCTGCTGTCTTGCACTTTTCTGCAGAGCTTCAGGGTCTTCTAATGAATATTTCACCCTTTTCATCTTCTAGTATTGTCTCTACACGACTTCTCTGCAAAACAAATGCAGCGTGGGGTGGCAGGAAAGGAAAGCAAGGTGCTGCGCACTAGGGAAACAACAGCACCGGTGCTAAATGCAAGTTACAGCTCAGTGAGAATCACTTCAGTCCAGAGGAATAAAGAAAACAAGTAGAAATAGTGAAGCTTTTTCCTCTCTTTTCCTTGTCTTGCTTTGTATGAGATGGCATGGGGAGGCGTTATCTGACAACACCATGTCTAAAGAGTTTTTTTATTACAGAAGTAAAAATAGTTACAAATAAGAAGCACTGCATAGCTGTCAGATAGCACCGAGGTTCAGCTGCTGTTTGTCCAAGCTGGATTCAAACCAGGGGCCCTGCATGAAGTCCTCGGAGGCCACGGTCTCTCCGTGAGGCCCCTGCCAGGCTGCTTGTGGCAAAAACTCCCCTTTGCTTCTCTTGGCAATGGGAGTTAGAGGTTTGAGGCTGCATTGCAGCCTGCTGGAGCAAAGAACTGCTTTCTTTTTCTCATAGAACTGTGTTGGACATGGATTTAAAAGTATCCCTAGAACAAATACTCGGGCATCTTTTGTTCTGCCCTGCTTCTGGATAGGGTGAAATGAGTTGCTGCTCTTTCCCCTGCCCCTTTTCTTAGTGATGCAGATATCAGCCATGCAGTTTTTCCTCTCTTTTGGCCAAGGGAGGGGCAATTTCCTGTTTTTATGCAGAAATCGGGTTGCTCCAGGATGCTCTCATGCTGCTGGTCCCTGATGTGTGTGTAGGGACTAACGGTGTGCGTAGGCTCTGTGGCTTTTGCTGCAGGTTTCCTGTCTCTGTTAAAGCCAAGGCTTTGAACCTCCCTGCAGTGCATGGGGGTCTGGGGGTGAGATCCTGCACTGCAACCCCTGCTCCAGCTGCAGAGAGGCTGCAAAGCTCCGTTTGGCATCGCTGGTGCTGCAGATTGCCTGGAAAAGTGATGCCTGCTCTGCTAGGGGCCCGTGTGTTGGTGTTTGCAGGCTGCATGTGTGGCAATGCAGAGCCACCCTGCTCCAGACATGCGACTGCCTGCCCCAGGCCACGGCTGTATCTGGCATTAGCATCCCAGGAATCTGCTCCAGGCAGGAATAAAGTGGAGGGGTGTGTTTACAAGGGCTGGCTGAGGGGGAAGGGAGAGCAGGCACAGCCCAGCCTAGCAGCCAAGCTGTCACTGTCAAGGAACTGGTCTTGAGTATGGGGAATTTGGCAGCAAATTGGCTTTGCTCCCTGCTTTGGCCACAATTAATGAGAGAATTGGGCAAAGATAATGTATAATTAAGTTGGCTGATAGTGGAATTGTGTCCAGAGTAGGAATGCATTACATGCTGTCACGCTATAATTAGTAACAGTTTGTTATAGTGCTTTCCCTTTCCTTGAAGGATCCCAAAATGCTTCAAGATTTTCCCAGTTAATCCCCTCAGGCAGAGGTACCATCTCTGCAGTGCCCTGGACCTTGGTGAAATGGCCTGGGGGGCTCAGGGCTGGCAGAGGGACAAGGACCGGGCTGAGTTTCCCATGAAAGATCCTCAGCTGGGAGGACCATGGCCCATCCTGGGATAACCTGGGGAATGGGTGGCTTTTCCTGTGGGAACTGAAGCAGGGAGAGGTGGACTGGTTTTCTGGGGTCACTGAGTCATGGGTAGAGCTAGGAATAGCAGCCAGATGCCAGGCTGCCAGCGGCGGTATCTATGGTTATTTCCATTTATGCTCTTCAATTCTCCCCGTGGTTTACTGAGTGCATTCCAAGGACAGCCCTGCCAAACTTCCTCCCCTTTGAAAGCAGAAAGGGACAGATAAGATAGTGGAAGAAATCAGATTAACTGCACAAACGTACCTGAACCCTGTCCAAGTTATCAGTCAGTTTAACACTCTTCTGGGGTGCGAGAATCTCATTCAGTCTCAAAGTGTCTAACACAGATTGCTGGCACGATATCAGCAGGTTTATTTCCTTTGCCTGAGGTCAAAAGGAAGAATTAAAAAAAGGGCAAAAAAATAAGGCAATTGGGTCAAATGAATCATGTATAAAACCCATAGAGGCAATGGTAGAATTGTAGCTCTGTGAATTCAAAGCTTAGGCGGTAAAATAGTAAAATTTAACCCCCAAATAAATGCAATGTTCTTCCTCATTAAACTTTCCCAGAGCACCTTATGTACTGCTCAATGAAGGACCTGAGTTTCTTCCATCTGCTTCAGCTGAAACTAGGGTTGTGTCCGAAGCCAGGATCTCTGGAAAGCCTTAAAACTCGGTAGGGATTTGACTCGCTCTTGGGGTGTGCTGAATTATGCTGTGATGCCACCTGGCACTCAATGAAGGGCATTAAAATGTTAATCCAGGCAGCAGAATTGGCATGAATTGGAACTCTGACACCACATGGGAGCATGGTGGTGGCATGGGACAGTGAAAAGTAATATGTTGTATTGCCCAAAGTGCCACCCAAAAGTGTGCTTTGAGGAAGGGGACAGACTGGTGTCCTTTGCTCTGTGTGACTTCAGTGCCCAAAGTGCCCTTCATCCTGGATCAGCTGCATCCCAGCACGATGTCCCAACACTCCTTCCCACTTCTCTGTGGCTGCTGTGTGTGTTGGAACAGGGATGCGAGCGGTGATCTGTGCTATGGGAGCAGGGAGCTGTGCCAGCCCTTGCGGGGGATTCGGCATTGCGACGTTTTGTTTCTTTTTTACCAGATTCTCCCCATCCTTCTCTGGGACACGGACAGATCAAACTGCAATAATGTTGGTTCAGTTCCTAGATACCCGATGCACACAGGTTATTAATTTCTGTTGCAGACAATCCCAGGCACAAAAGCCGACCTCTCCTCTTTGCCCTTGGTGATTCCCTGAGGCTAGAGCCGATGAGCAGGATTTCACCTCCCTGCTGCTGCCAACCTGGCTCCCAGAGCTGGTCCAGGTCTCTTCCCGGAAACAAACATTTGTTTTATGAACTCACATAAACAAATACATCTCCTAACAAAGCAGGATCAACAAAAACAGGGCCAAGTGCTTTGTTTTGTTTAGAAGATGCATCTTTGTGCCTGTTCACTTGAGCGTTGCCAAGTTTTGGGAAGCAGCAAAGGCTGACATTGTTTATCCCGAGTTAAAGACCCTCTGGAGACCCTGTCTGGCTCTCCAGAGTAGCCTCGGGCTGGGGGAGGCAGTTGGACAGTAGCATAGAAGAAACCCTGTTCCAGTGTTGCTAACTATAGCATTAATTTTGGAGTCATAAATAACTTGAGTACCATGGTTACAGCAATAGCCAAGTATGATATCATTTAGTTTGGGATTAGGGAAAAATATCTTCCTAGAGGCTGGAGGGTCTAAAACAAGCAACTTTTCCAGAATGAGTTTTCTCCCAAAGTCTATACAGAAATGCCAGTTTGCTGCAAATTAGAAGGATTACTCTGACAGAAGTGACTGGATGAAAAGCGACAGCAGGTAAAATGGGCAGAGCTCAGTGTTATCTAAGCTGTTCAGTGAATCACTGCAATGGGTTTCTTGGAAAACCCCACCTTCAGTGAATGAAAGCAGGCAGGGTCTTTTTCACCTTGATTTCAGTATTATGGAGAAAGGCATCAGGTCCTTTCAGCAATCAGCTGCCACTAATGACCATTAGAGAGATGGATGGGAAGCTGGAGCTGGCAGTTCCCATGGCTGCGGGTACAGCCCTGCGTGGCTGCACAAGCAGTGACAGCTCATGGGCAGCCACCGGGCCCAGACAAACAACTGGGCTGTTTGGATTAGGAATTTTACACACAATTACATTCCCATAGGATTCGGCAGGTCCTCATGACAACAGTGGAAAGCTGTTGTCTTTAGAGATAGAGTCTAAATACCTGTTACATTACTGCATTATAAGGGACTACAAGAATTGGATGAGGGGCTCATGCAAAGAGGCATAATAAGTAAAAATTACACAGAGAACCAGCCCTTGAGCAGACAGCTATAGGTTGATGCAGGAAAAACAGCCTTAGGGCTTTTGGATACAAAATTCTAGACCATAAAATCCTGATCTTGTTCAAAAGTTACAGCACTAACTTTGTATTGGCTTTATGCCAGATTAGATACAGTCTTTTTCCCGCTGTTGGCTTAAAGCCATCATAAACTCCATATTATGTACTCCAGCTAATCCAACAGAAATGTACTCGTGTACCCAGGCCTGATCTGGATTGAATTTGTCCTGCTAAATGATCTAGTGGTGCTCCGATCTGATATTAATGACCACAGAATTGTGGTCCAAACTTCCATTCCAGATTTCCTATCTTTCTAACATAAGGCAAGACAAGCTTGTCAGATGCAAATATCTGCTGAAATGCTTTCCTTCAGCTTAATGCCAAGATGAGAGGATAACCCCACCATGAAATGATGAGGAGAAACCTAAATGGAAGAAAAGGGATGTACTTTTATTTTGGGTTGCTGCTTCCAACTGTATTAAGAGCATGTGAAAAGCGGCATTGCAGAATAGGATGGACAAGTCTGCTAAACTGCATTTCTTGGTCAGGAGGGTCATTCCTGAGGGTGAGGAACTTACCCTGAGGTCCTGATAGCGGAGCCTCAGGTTTCGGAGGCGCTTTCGGGCTTCTGCAGCTCTGAGCAGCCCCAGGACCCGGGCTTCTTTCTTCTGCTCTGTGTCGATGCTCGGCTTGGCCTCGCTGAAGCAGCTCTTGTCCAGGGTGAAGATGTGGGAGGCCAGCAGGGCTTTGGTCTCCTTGTCGGTGGGTTCAGTGAATGCCAGGTACCTCATCTGCTCCCGGTTTGGCATTCCATCTGCATTAACCGCCGGGATGCTCTTTGTTTGGGAAAGAGTTGTCTTGTAGGGCATTCTCTGGTGGGAAGTCATCTCTATTTTGGTGGTGAACTGCAAAAAGGGAAGGGAAAATAAGACTCATAACTCTTACATAGGAGACTACAGAGCATCGAGTTACCTGCTTTACATGGAGAAAGATAAAGGCTCCATCTGGCTCAGGGAGCGTCTGGAAGAGAACATCCCACATCCATTCTTAATTATGGTGTCAGGGGGTTCTTTGGCAAGGCTCGAGAGTAAGGGTGGTGGTTTCTGGTTGACGAGATAAGCGACTTGTCTGTGGATTTGGTGTTGAGCTGTTTAACTGTACCAGGTTTATGTAATTTCTCACAATATGTCTATTTTCTTCACCTCAATCGCAGAGCATCTATGCAGTGGCTAATAATGCAGGACCTTGATGTATCCTGGGGTTTCTAGGTACTACCACAGCGCATGGCATCACTCTTGCAATGACCCAGTCTTGCTTTATTCCTGCTTCTCTTTAATCAGGTTTATTTAGACCTTCACTGTGTTGTTCAACTCTGCTGCTGCCAGGGAGCAAACTCAGGCCTGGTCTGTTTGAGATTTTTGGCAGAAGTGCCAAAGATTATGTCTTTGTGTTTGGCACAAAGATTTTTGTGCAAGAAATCTTTGCAATGTGTCCAACAGCCTAGTCTGTTTGGGATGGGGCCTGGGTGGTCCAAGGAGCTGTGTCCTCTAAGGAGGAACCATCTGTCAAAGCTGCGCGTGCACCTCTGCTTGAACCCCTGCAAGCTGTTCCCAAGTGCAGTTTAGGAATACGCAGACAACTGCATATTGCTGCTACCACCAGACTGTGGAGCCAGGTTGTCCCCTTTGTTTTCCAGTAATTACTATTTCTAGTTCCTTTTCTGAGTGTTACATTTTTAGATCATCCCCAAGGCCTTCTGGTTGCGCTCTACAACCTCATAGAAGACAGATGGGACGTTACAGACACAGTGTACTCGGCAGTCCCTGCCGCTTCATGAAATTCAAAGTCCCATTTAGCTGATTAAAGAGTGACATTTTTGAGTTCTGGAAGAGAAAACCTTCTTTGGAAGGAGAATAGTTGTAACAAATGCAACTAAGAGGGAATAATTTTTATCTGGACAGTAAAATAGAAAGGCTGTTGGTATCTGGGGATTACAGAGAAAAATCTTCATAGCTTGTGCTCTGTTTTAGTGGTTCAGGCCATGTTTGGTTAAGAGATTTGTAGCACTCGGTTCAAAAACACCCTGTGACCTAGAACAGAGTTGATTTAAAGAAGGGACCAGGTGGCTGTATCCAGCGCAGCTGCCCTGGAGTGATGGAGCAGGATTAGTTCCCATCAGCGGGGCCAGAGAGTGTTCCTGGAAGTTGGGTTCAATCCTGGTCCAAATACAGAGGTCACTCGTGGTCATCTCAGCTGCAAGAGGCTACCATGACCTTGTCAAATATAAAAGCACAAAGATGCCATATATAATATGGCCTTGCAAGCACAGATTGCTTCTGGCTAAAAGCAAGGAACAAGGTACAAGATGTAGGACATAAAATACTCAGGTTATGTTGTTCAGAGAGCAGTATATATTCTGAAATGCTGCACGCATGGAACAGTTCACTTGCATGAGGCCTGGGAAGATCACAGCAGCACAAAATTGGTTCAGCAAAGATGGTGCAAAGCAGCAAGTCCATTAACACTGGGATGTTCCTGCTCCCCCTAGGCACAACAAGGCTGTGATACTGCTTTTTGGGAAGCCCCAGTTTTCGTATAAAGAGCTGCTGCAAAAAAAAATCCCCTGTTGAGGATGTCACGGCAATAGGGGAGCTCAGCGAGGCTGGAGCAGGTCAGCAGTTTGCCCTAAACTATTGTTGAATTTAGCTCATTACTATCGAAACTGATTCCTTAGAGTCATACCAATATTCTATAATAAAACCTGAAGTCTGGCTCCTGGTTTCAACCCTCTGATATAGCTGAGTTCACAGTTGCTGTGAGACAGCTAACAGCAAATGTCTGCAGGTGAGAATCGCCCTAAAGGTGGATTAAACACATAGGGCTGGAAGGCTGTGAGGTGTCTCCAAGACAGACCTAGGAAGGAATTATTGGGAATCTATGGACAAGAGATGAGAGTTAAGATGATTTTTTTTTCCACCAAGCTGTGTGAACCCAATCTGCTGACATTTACAGGGCAGTGTGGAGTTTACCTGGTTTTATTCCCAGGTGCTGGAATTTGGCACCAGCAGCTCTTCTCATTCCAGGAAACCCTCCTGGTCGGGAGCAACACGTGCTTGGTCCCTGCAGCGCGAACAAGCCGAGGGCTTTCGCTCTATAACGCTGATCCTTGCGTTGATTTCGTTGATGATGTTCCTAATAACAGACATGGAGTGAATCGGTTTGGCTCTAAGCAGACAAGCCAACAAGACAAGGAAAAATGTTCAGAACACGGGGATAAGGCGGTGTGTAAGCACTCCCTTTGACTCAGCTGGATTTGCCTTAGATTAATTTGTACCCAGATGGAAATGAGTAGCAGGAAGGTAAATTGATTTAATTTACATATTAATACAAAAAAAGAAGAAAGTTTAGGGTGTTTGGAGGGCTTATAACACACAATGGAAGGTGGGTGGCAGTTTAAATGAGACTAAAAGAATCTAATTGAGTATAAAGGAGGTTAAATTTCTGCCAAGGCTCAGTTGCAGGAGCTGCCAAAAGATGCCAACTTTCCCCATTTAGGATCCATCATAGTAGTATTAAAGTTTGGCCTTAAGCACTGAGTAAGCAGCTTTCTGTGCCTGTGGGAGGGAGTGATATCCTAACAACAGTAGTGATGGTGCATGCAAATTGCTCTGAATACATTTGCTCTTCACAGTGGATTTGAGGAAGGAAATTAATTTCTTTATGAAATAAAGCCCAAGATGTTTTAGTTATTAAGATCATTAAGTGATTTAAGTTAAAAAAAAATACAGCTCTTGTGCTTGCAATAGCAATTTTGCTATGGTGTGTTTTAGAAAATGTATATTGTAGCAGGACTAGTTGTGTTTTCACATATGTTGGCCTTAACTGTATGGAGAACAATACAAAACAAAGCAGGAAAAGGATTTTGACTGTAGAAAGAAATAATTTCCACTCCACAAGAGGAGGAAAATGCTAGAAAGGTTTAAAACTGTTTTGTACAGTTTGAAACAAAAGCTGCTAAAGAAAGCAAGTGGCTTTCTATAAATGAGGAATCCTTTCATTTGTGCTGCTCTTACAAAACGGTGCAGGAAACGGCACAGGATGCTGCTGGTGAGAAAGGGGAAGTGGTTTTAAGGATGACACTGGACCCTGCACATGGGATGTCAGACACATCTAAGCACACGTCATTTTAATGTTCAGTTTAACACGACTGCCGCTGCTTTCCTGCGCTTTGGAAGCCAGAGGAGCAGGGCACGTTCTGAGAAACCCTTCAGGGTTGGAAGCCTTTGCGGCTCCTGACTCAACCTGGCTAAACTGTCTCCCAACCTATTGCTTCAGGGCGGTGTTCTTACAAAACCTGTTCAGGAACTGAAACTTTTGAAGTCTTGCAGAGCAGCGTGGTGAAGGCCCCACCTCCTGAGCCCTGTTTGACTCACTGCACATCATGCGGGGAGCACGCAACACATGAGAGCCTTGTTATAGAAACAGGGCAAAGTGCTCGACTTCTGCAGAACTTGCCTGCCTTCGTCATGTCTGAGCGGTTAGAGCAAACAAGATAATCCGGGTTTATTGAAGTCCTTGGGGTGTTGTTTCTCTTTGACTCTTGATGTGGTATCCAGGTTCAAAGGCGCCTGTGCAACACCCCTTTGCACCAACGGCGATTGCAAGAGGTGGTTTCTGACCAGGCACTGTACGTGCATCTTTGCATGATTGCTGCAATAGTGTGTGTGCCCTGGAACTGCAAATGCAACGGGTTTGGTTCTAGCTAGGCGCTTGCTGCAATTTTAAATGCATGTCAAAATAACTGTGCACAAATAACGCCTAGAGATGTACATACACACTTAGTGTATACATCCGTGTGGGTATTTTCAGCCTCTTAGTGTAGGTACCTGTGTATTTCTGCAGTGTTTCTAGGCACGTGAATCTTTTGTTCTGTAACAAATGCAGCTCTGGTTGTGCTCAGCTCATCTGTAGAGCTTGTAGGCAGTTATTGTTCAGGCTGGTAGCTCCGCAGACCTGAAAGGGCTTAAATTTGTCATTGCCCTTAAATCCAAATTCATTTGGATTTGTCATTTGTAAGGCTCACTCATAAAGTTCATTAAAATATTATATTAGTGATACCATTACGGCCCTGTAACAAAATCTGCCTTTTACCTCTGTGCTATTTATTTCCAGCAAAAAGAAATTCAGGAGACTGAATCCACAGTATTTAATTTAATCAAAGCTAGTGCAGATCTAGCTGTCTGCTCATGTGTCTTAAATCTAGTGCATTGATGCTGTCAACTCCTAATAAACTGGAATGTATTTTCCTGCCAACTGCTGCCTATGCAATGTAGGGATGTTATTTAGGTCTCAGAAGGGGAGAGGGGGGAAAAAAAAAAAGCCTCTTGTTTGTGACACCTGCCCTAGCTCTCCTTATGCCCATGAAACGTGCTGTGTTCCTTGTTTTCCATGCAAAATGTGGCCTCATTTCCTGACTTTTGTAGTGAAGCAAGAACAATTCCAACTGACAAAGCACGGGGAAAAAGGCTTTTCGCACAGCTAAGAAAATAGTATGGGCAGCAGAGATTAGAATATAGTTACCTTCTAAATTTGTTAGGGCCATTGGGCAATTTATAAAGTAAAACTTTATCTCAGATCTGCTGAGAGAGCAGGGGAAAAAAGTATCTTTGCCCTGTAAACAAGGACCACCTGCAGTCTGGCTCTTTTAGTTTCTCTTTACTGCTGGAAGTGGGTTCAAGTTCTATAAATAGGTGCAGGGTGAGGTTTAGAGTTTAACCAGTTTCTTAAGAGGGGGTCAGCCCCGGTGTTCATGTGGTCTGAGATTAAAACGAGCGTTGGTTTTTCTGGTGGCAGCAATGAGATAAGGGAGGTTCTCACTGTGCATCATCGAATACCTCTGGGCAGGCAAAGCTGTGGCTGAGGCTGTTCCCATAGATGTCCTTCCTGACCTGGATCTATTCCTGTTACTGCCAGGAGAGCAGGAATCCTTTCTGTGCTCTGCAAAGGAAGGAAAGGGTGATTTTTTGGCCAAAAATACTTTAACACCTCTATCAGGGCCATGAAATTTTTCAGGGCCATGAGCAATGTGAGCCACCTTCCAACCCCAGGCTGGATCCCTGCAGCTTCCCTGCAGGTTATGGCCACGTGGATCCAAATGTGACGAGCTTGGCTGGGTTCTGTAGCTGTTTTTGTCAAATCTAGGGCTATTTTTAGCTGAAAACTCACTGGAGGGACCCTGTGGGGCCCTGAGTATTGCCCGGTGAAGACCCTGAGGCTTAAATTTGGCTCAAACTCTGCATTTGCAGCAGTTGCTGAACACAGGATCTGCAAATATCTGTGTGCTTTAAGAGGTTGAACTGTTGCAAATCCAGCCAGCGGTGCAACAAGAGCTGATACACGCTAATTTACAGCCATTCTATCCCCAAGAAAAGCTGTTTAGCAGATCTGTGCAAGGGTTGAAGCTGATAAGGAAAGAACTCATTAATAGCTGATAGAATTGGAGATCTTTCGGCTTTTTATTTCTATTGCCGCCTGTTGCTTGCTCTGTCTCTCTAACATGGGTTTTGGGAACAGAGATCTTCAGCTTAGGGCTGTTTTAACATCCTATAGTTGCTATTACAGGTATATATGATGGGAGATGCTGGCAGGGGCCTGCTGAGGCCACGGGGCTCTGGGGCTGGCAGCGCATGCGACTCCCACCTCTGATTTGCAGATGAGGCCTGAGCTGCAGCCGCCCGCGTCCTGCCGTCCCACACACAGATTTGGGGTTTCCTGTGAGGTCGAGGTGCCGCTCGTGCGGCGGGAAGCAGCCGGGGGAGCCCCGTGGGGGTTATTTTCCCTCCGAGGGCTTCTCCCACGCCCCCTTCCCCGGGATGTCCCCGTTGCTTCCGCCGCACGGGCGCTGCCGGCGCCTCCGGGGGCAGCCGCGGGCCGGGCCCGTCACCGCGGCCTCCGTCCTGCCCGTTGCCACGGCCACGGCGGTCGCCAGGCAACGCGGGCCACGTGACGGCGGC
>VWPW01019622.1:26577-37546 GCA_013389825.1 Crypturellus undulatus | reverse complement strand
GTTCAAAACAAGCTTTCCACGAGTAAAGCAGGAGGCAAAAGGCTACCTGGGCCATCCCATTGTTGGCCGTTGGCCATGGTGGCCGAGCAGCCGGGAGTTAGTCCCTTCCTCTCGGGATCGCCGATGGGAGGAATGTTAATCCAACAGGTCCCTTCCAACCTTCGGCATTCTATGATTCTATGATTCTATGATAGGTGCCTTTCTGCTTGTTCACCGCTACAGACCGGGTACAGCTAATTAATACAGCTGCTGGATGGGTGCCTCTAATATATAATTGCCTTTTTCCTGTCTTTTTTGAATTAGAGTTGATAAAATATTAATGTATACAATAGGGTGCTCAGAAGCCTTCCAAGGAAGCACGGTGTTGGAGAGAGGAGTTTCACATNATGTGCGTGGGGGAGTTTTACATAATCCAACTCCTCTGCTCTCTTTTTCCTCTGGATGTTTGGGGACGCCTCTTGCCTCACTTTCTGAATTGCATGTATGGTTTAGTGGGACCAAAGTATGGCTTTGAAGCCTCAGAAAGCTGTTTTAAGGACAGCTGGTGTTTTTAAGTTGGATTTTAATGACTAGGTGGCTTGGGGAAGGAGCTCTGCTCTGCAGCCTGGGCAGGGACAGGGGCAGGAGGGAGCAGAGGGGAGCAGGGCCAGCAGGACACCTGTGCTTAGTTCAGTTCTGTCTTTATCTTTATTAATTGTGTCAGATTCCCAGGAATTGTTGTTAGCATTTCTACCCAAGTGAAATTAGAGTGAAGGTGTGTGTATATAAATATATATTTTTTCTGGTATTTAGATGCTTCTAGTCTATGTGTTGACAAATTGGCTCTGGACTCTACAGGAAAAGAAATTGATGGATTCCCATGTAGTGGTTCTGGCAAAGCGGCCCAATGGTAAAGGTGGTGAAAACGGTGGGGAAGTGGCAGGAGAATGTCCCACCAAAACCAATGGGAGATGTTCAGCAGAGATGAGACTTCGAATGCAACTTTGAAAACCTGAAGCCTTGCCCCATCGGAGCAGTCCAGCCTGGGAACAGCTTCATCCTGCAGGTCGTTTTGGAATGCTAGTGTTTGGTCAGGTGTTGGGGACAAGCCAACAGCCCAACAGCCCTCGTGTCCCGCTGGCTCCCGCTCTTCCCAGGGCAGGGAGCCCTTCTGCCAACTTCCCCGTGGAGCCGCCGGGAGAGCGGCGGTTCCAGCTGTTCATTATCTCTGCGCTCGCGGAGAGCTGGTGCAGAGCCGGGAGAGATGTAGTCGCTCATTTTTATTATGATATTACAGTCCAAATCATTTCCAGACTCCAGAGTATATGAAACAAGATGATGTGAAAACCATAAGGTTGCTAGTTTTGAATGCTTTCCTCTGCTCTTCTGGATAAATGGAGCAGAAAAGTCTACCAACTTCTCTTGGAGATTTCAAAGGCATTATTATACTCTATAGTTACTATGTTGTAGTAGCTTTAACTGTCTACAATAAAACAGAGCCCTGTTCTGCTGAGCGCCGTACATGTGCAGAATAAAAGATGATCCTTGGTGTCGAGAACTTGGTCTGAGGTCCACATCATACAAATAGCCCTGGGAGAAGGTTATGCACGGAGTCTCCTTCAGTTAAATCTTTTTTTTTTTTTAGCAAAGAGATTTTTAAATGCCAAAACAGCATAAAGGAATCCTCACTTTCTATAGCAAATCGCTACTATTTTCCTTCCTCCCCAGGGAAAAATGAGGACGTGGTAGTTGATCTGGATACAAAGTGGAAGGGGAGAAGTGCCAGGGTGCATTCCTGCTTAAAACAGTCCCTGCTCCCGGCTCGCTCCCGGCTCGCTGCTCTATGGTCCCGGCGCCTCGTCCTGCCGCCCATCCCTGCATCCCACTGTCTCCCGCTCCCTCCCGCCCCGCCGGAGCTGCTTCCAGCGGGAAGGCCCTTCCGCAAAGGCTCCTCGTGGCAGGCGTGGGCTCGGGTGCCTTTTATGTCATTAGCGGCACATCACACGCCGCGTTTTCGCTCGCTCGCAGCTAGGATGTCGCTGCGGCGCGCTCGCTCTCATCTGCAGCGTCCGCGGGCGAAGCAGCGACTCGTTTGGTCCGGCCTCTCCCCGGAGCAGGGCCACGCTCGCTCCCCTCGTGCTGCCCCGCGCTCGGGCCCTGCCGCTGCCCATGTCCTGCTGTGGGTCCCTCTCCTTCCCGCAGCCCCGCGGGCAGCCGGGCGCCACCGTCCCCGTGGGGCCGGGGAGCACTTTGCTGAGACTCCCCTCGCTGGAGGTCCAGCGTGGTCTTGGCTCCTCAATCCCAGCATCTCCCGCTTCCCCAGGCCATTTTCCTCCCTGCCGTGATCTTCGAGCTGCAAATAACCTTGTATTGACTTTGCATTTCAGGAGCTGATAAAGACCCAGTTTCGCAGAAGACCTGTGCGTTAGTTATGTTCTTTCGTGCTCTTTACTAATGCTGCCAAATTCCCCAGAACAGCTGCAGCTGGGACCATCCCACCGCTGTCCGAGCGGGAAAACGAAGCAACCCAGGTCCTTGTGCCCATGTTCTGCAGTGGCTGTAACCTGGGTCCCTGTGCTGATGCTCTGCAGTGATTGCAACCTGGGATCCCTGTGCCCATGTTCTGCACTAACTGCAACCCAAGTCCCTGTGCCAACATTTTGCACTGACTGCAGCCCGGGTCCCTGTGCCGATGCTCTGCGCTGACTGTCCCCGTTGTGTCTCTTGCAGCGTCGCCGACCCCGAGGAGCCCGCGGAGCCCCCGGAGCTCGCGGCGCTGCCGGCGCCGCTGCAGCAGAGCGTGTCCTGGCTGCGCACCTACTTCGGCGACGCGGCGCGCGCGGCCGCGCTGCCCCTGCCCGCCTTCCACCACCCGCTGCTGCTGCGAGGTACGAGCCGCCGCGGCGCCCCGGGTCTGGACGTGGCACACGGGGCTCCCGCGTGTCCCCTTGCTTGAGACCCCCACGTGCAGGGGCCGTTTTAGCTCCTTCACCCAGGAGCTGCTGCGAGGACGCGGCGATTCGAGGATTCCCAGGAAAGCACCAGCGTGGAGAAGCCTCTCCTTGCCACGTAGCGCTTATTGCATCTTTTCCCCAAAGGCCCCTAAGTAGAAATCAACCACATGAAATGCAATAGTAGGTTACAGCACCACCAAAAAAAAAAAAAAAAAAACGCACAAGTCTGCTTTTGGCAGCGCCTTTTTGTCTCTCCATCAGCATAATCCTTTCCCGGTGAACGATTTTTTTTTGTGAACTATGTTTTATGAGGTAGCATAATAAAATAGTGCCAAAAAGGGGCTCGTCTCCTCCCGGCCCCGCAGTGTGACTTAGCTCTGCTTTTTATATAAACTTCCATGCTTCTCTCGCAGTGATGCAGCCGGAGAGATGCCCTCCCTTTGGCAATTAGTGCCAAATTGCTATTTCAAGAGCAAGGGAAGTGTAGACTCTCCCACCTCAGCTATCCAATGGTAGCTCAAGGGGGAGAAGGAAATCGCCACGCACTTGTTCTGCAGGGCGTCATGTAGATAATTGAGTTACTCTTTCTGGAAGGCAGAAGTGTCCAGGTTTGCCAGCTTTCCATTGTAGTTTTATGTCAATGGCAAACTTTTGCACTGATTATTGCATGCTATGAAAATTCCCCAACGCAGCATCTTGCATTGACAAGTTACAGGGTATTTTCAAAGCTTTCTGAAACTTGCATACCACGCTGTGCCCTTGTTTTTTTATACAAGCGTGTGCTAATGCAAGTTTCTTATTTGCAAGTATTAGTGAACCTGTCCTATTAACTTGCGGGTAATTAGGGAGTAACGAAGCTGTGATGACGCATCATTTGTCTAAAGTGCCAAACTGTTGAAGTGCCCACGCGGTAGAGCTTCTTGGTCGATGACATTCCTGTCTGACAGTGCGTTCCGTGGTTTAATCAGACGGATTGGGATGAAGGGATGGGGATGCCCGTGTGGAGCGGGCGGGAGGCTCCCGCGGTGCCTCCTCCCAGGCACGGAGCAGCTCTGCTTCCCAGAGCACCCCCAGGAGCGTCCACGATGCCTAATGCCAAGCGCGGGCCATTCCCAAGCCGCCTGCAGAATTCCTTGCAGCTCGGGGGCTGTTTGATCCCGAGCACCGTGTTGTTGATGCCGCGTTGGCTCTGCCTGTGCCGGGTGCCCCGCGTCCCAGCGCTCCCGCTCCGCGCATCGCGCTCGGGGGTTTGCAGGACCACGGGATGTTTTTCTCATTTTAGCATGTGCAGCCCCAGGTTTTTTTAATTTAGCTCAATTATTTGTTCTTGGACCGAGCCCAGGTGTGCATGTTTTATGGTGAGGGGGGGAGGCAAGTGCATAATGGAAATGCTGACACAATTAATTGGCACAAATCGCACTCAAGTGATACCGGTTTTATATACCCGCTTACGTTCTCTGCTCAGGAATTCTTTCATATAGTAGAATAAATTGGTATTGGACGGAATGTGGAAAATATATGTCAAAAATGTTAAGTTATTTAGTAGAAAGGTAAAGCGAAAGCTGCACTATAACAGAACGTATGCTGCGTTTCGATTTACCTGTAAGTCACAATTACAGTATTGCTAAATTGGGAATTTGGTATTTATTTACTCTTTCACATTCACATTTGAAAGTGCCTCCTTATTCCTCCGGGCCCCTGAAAACACGGAATAAACACGAGGGCAGCAGTAGGAGCACCCGTCCACATGGGCTTGGGGCAGCTCCCAGCGCCCAAACCTGCCCTCTCCCCTTTGCTCTGAATGGCGGTGCCTTCAAATTGTGTAATTTGAGTTAAACCATCAAGTGTTTTTGTGATGGGGCTGGTGATGGGATCTTTTCTTTCTTCTGAGGCAGAGCTTACGTCAAGCACTTTGGCTTTTGCCATGCTGGAGGAATCGGAGGGCGCTAAGGGCTTTGCTTGTTTTATGACAAAGATCTGAAGGAGGTTCCTCATTTAGCAAAATGACACTTTAAAACGGATGTTAAGGGCTTTCAGGATGAAGCACTTCTCCAAAAGCGATGGGTTTTCTGCCGTTACCCTGCGGAGATGGGAGGGAAAGGTCCTCGCAGAGAGCAATTACGGCAATGAGCTGGAGCGGAGCCGTGCGGTGCGCGGAGCAGAGGGCCCCCCTGCAGCCCCCCTCGTGGTGCCGCACGGTTCCTGGCGGCCACAACATGCACAGGTGGGATCGACCTTCTGCTCTTCATGGAGCAGGGAGACCCCAGGCCACTTGTGAGCATCCCACAGGGGAGGAAGGAGAGGCTCATGAGAACCCGTTCCTTGGGCGCACAAGAGCCGAGTCCTCGGGGCAGACAAGACCCCATTCCTTGGGGTGCACAAGAGCCGGTTCCTTGGGCACTCAGGATTTGGCTTTCAAGATTATATCGTTTCCATTGAACTAACCATCCAAATTCTGCTATTTCAGTGGCTCGGTTTGTGACTTGGGTTTTACAAGTTGGCTTTAGTACTCTAAGCTAGCATTAAAAGTGGAGGGAGCGTTGAAGAGCTCTCCAAGTTCAGAGTTGGCACTGGCCTCCTGTGCATCATCGCCTGGTGCTATAGCACAGTTTGCACAAGATTCAGTTCTTGAAGTCCCACAAAAAGGCCCATTCCTCCAAAATAAAACCAAGCTGGTGATCTGGGGCAGCCCCACTTTCTGCCATGGATCCAGGGGTCCAGCAATCTCCTTCTCCCACAGGATCCCTGGAGGGAGACGAACAAGTAGAAATGTCCAGGGCAGTTTCTCAGTCCCTACAGAAGTTTTCGACTTCCCAGTTGAGCCCATACAGCCAAAATCCTTTGAAACTACAATTGAAAAATTGGAATTTTCAAAGATTTGTGGTGTGGCTATTGCTTAATGCAAAAAGAAAAGTAATTTTCCGCGGGATGGGGACAGGGTGCAGGTGGAGGTGGCGTGTCCGGGTGCCGTGGGGGCTCGCGGTGCCGAGGTCTTGGCTTCCCCTCCCGCTCGCCGTCGGGCTCGCGTGCCGCTGGAGCCCCGCTGGCTGCTCCCGTTACTAATCATATTAATCCGAGAAGGGATATTGATGAACCTCATGCATAATGGGAGCCTTCAAAGGCAGAGGAAGGAGCCTGCACCGCCGCCGCTCTCCGGGCAGGTCTGTAATCAATAATTACCCTGTGATTTCCCGAGAACTCCTCGTGCAGCAGCGGAGCGGGGCCCTTGGCCGCTCTTCCCTCATCCCATTTCCAGGGAGCATCAGGGCACCTCTCCGCCCTCCGTGGGTCCAGGGCGTTATTTGAAACAACAACAAAAAAGAAAATCTGCAGCAACTTAAGACAGAAAAACAAATATTTTATATTCCATAATTCAGCAAGGACCAAAGTATTTCTTTTTCCGTTATGTAGCTGAAATACTCAAATAATAAACAAGTTTTCTGGGGTTAAGAGCGCTGTTAGTTTGGTTTGCTTCTAAGGCAGCAGATTTGACATCCCGTGAATGTTTCTGCTGGGAAGAATTGCTTTTGAGGACGGTGCCACTTGCCCTAATTGCAGCGTGTGGCGTGTCCTAGAAAGCATTTTTCTTACTCATAAATTCAGCCAGATAATTTTTCAGTATGTAAAGATTACTAAAATAAGAAAAACATTTATGGTATTAGAGACAATACAGCTCTTCCTTTGTTTTAAATTAAAGTTTGTACAAAATTATATATTTTTCTTTAATTTATTTAAATATATATAAATATATATATAAAACCACACATTTACAAAAAATCCTTGTTGAGGTACTGCCTAGTAAAGCAAGAAGGTTTCGGTGACTGGCAATTTTGAAGAAAACAGGAGAAAATTTACTGTCTTTATTAGCCTGTAATTCTTGCAGTAATGGCCTATATATGTATATGACATATATCTGTATGACATATGCATATATCTATAGAAGGCAGATGTAGTTTTAATTTTCTTCAGTCTTCAATAGGAAAAATAGAAAATTCAGGGCACAGAAAATCTCCAGGATCCTTCCTGTTGCACTGACATGTCTCAATAGTCATCTAATTTCCAATGAAAAATGGAAAATTCAGTAAAGTTCGGTTCGGGAAGCAGAACCCGGCAGCACTCCTAGGTCATATTTATATTCTGCAGAAGTGAATGACGTTATAGGTGACCAACTCGGGAGGAAGCAAAACAAAAAACGTCCTTCTCACCATTTATTTATTTGGCCATTTTAGAGAGAACTAATTCTCTTCATTTTACTGTAGAGATCCATTTCATTAAATAGAAAAGTTGAGAATTGTTAGTGGCATCCCCCTTTTTCATTCCTGCAGCTTCATCAGACATGCAAATACATTTCTATTTAGGCTTTTAGCAAATGTTATTTTAAAGTAATATGAAGTAATCTGCTTGGAAACGTTAGTACTTCACATATCTGGACATGGCAGATTCAAGTGCAGAGAGATGACAAGTTTTCATATTTCTGTCTGCCAACACAAAATTCAAATTCCATAGACTAGCAGCTTCTTTTATTACCATTTCATGTGAGAATAGTTTTGATAAGCAGAAAGTCACTGTTTTGTTAGAAATTTAATGGATTTTTACAATCCAATACTTTCAAACAATTTTCTTCAAATAGAAATCAATCGTCTCTGCAGCCTTCAAAAATGAAAACAACAAAAACTCGTCCCATTACTTTTATGTCCTGAATTTGTTTCCCGGTCCCGTTCCGACCTGGCCCGTTTTTGACGTGTGATCCATGAAAGGTTCCAAGAATGGGAGACACCGGCATGAGCATCCCGGGAGCGGGAGAGCGGGTTAATTACAAAAATTGCATTGTATTTTCAGGAGGATAATTCATTTTTTCAATATCTCTGACATTAATTACAGATAGGCCCAAGTCAGAATAAGAGTTATCTGAAGAGCAAGTTGATTCCTTAGATTTTAGTGGGTTTAAATTCCACTCTTTATTAATCCAGCTCCCCACACCCTTTCTTAATGAACTTTCAGCCAAGTTAAACTTAATTATTTGCTCTCATCAATGTGAAGCTCCGTCAGCCCTCATATATCCTTAAGGCATCCTGTATTTCCCAGGTAGGGTGTTTGGTGTGGCTCTCACTGCGGCTACCACCTGCATTCCAAATACTACTGTTAATAAAAACATTCTTTATTATTATTCAAAAATAATCCTCAAAATAGAGAGGTGCAATGTGCATTCCACGAGGGGCAGGGACACGAATTCCCGGCAGGAGAGGCCATTTGGGAGCAGGATCCTGACCTGCGAATGCCCCTTTCTCACCTATTCCCACGGAATTTCTTCCCATCCTTCGGAGCCCACAGATGCCAGGGCTGACCGGGATCCACTTGGAACAACAGGGAGCTGCCTAGCTGCAAAAGCATACTTTTTATTGGAAATTTGCATCCCCCTCTCTTTTCCGAATAAAATATGCAAGAACCAACATAAATGGCACATTCTTTTCTTTCTTTCTTTCTTTCTTTCCCCATGAATTGGGCCTTTGATGTTCAAGAGGAGCCCGTATTAAAGGACATCCCTAGAAGGCTGTAGAAATTGTTCCTATTTATGACAAATGTAAAATAGTACAAATCTAGCTGAATGTGATGGTGTCATTAGTTTGTGAATCGCATCCTTGAAAATAACTGTGGAGGAGCCAAATCGGTTTAAAAGAAGATAACAAAATGGTTTAAGCTACTTAGGTTGAATGCCAATTATATTTTAATATTCAACTGAGCATATTTTACTAAGAAAAAAGGCAGCGTCGACGCATGCATAACTCATTGGCAGCGTCGACCAGCTGTGCCACTCTTCTCTTCGAATCACTTTGTGCATTTTAGTAGCATGGTAATTTAGTGGAGAACTACCTGAGTGATGGCATTTTCAATGAGCAGGTAATCTACAGAGAATTTTTATATGGTTATGAGTTCTGTGCTTCAGCCTGGCAACACAAAAATACATCAAGACCAATTACGGTATCAACTTTCAGCGTGATACCCTTGCCACGCAAGTGCATGTATTTCTGCCCCAGGCATTTCAAATTGCATCTAATTTGAAATCTTTGGGGTTTTAATTAAATTTCAGAATATATGGAATTCTTCATTAGTACCTGCTCTGAATAGCAGATTATACTTCTCTCAGTCTCTCGTTAAAGAAGTAGGCTGTGGTAAATAGCGTGTTCAAGAACTGATCATTTGTGGTGCCTGGATATTGGGAAAAGAAATAGTGAAATGCAAAATAATATCAAAAAGATTATTAGTCCAGTGAGGGACTCTTGATTTGTATTTTAATGGAATTTTACATTTCTCTTAATGATTTGCAAATTGTCCTCTGATTATAAGATGCATTAAGCTTTTCATTTTAATGGAGAGACACAGCCATTAGCAGAATTTTTTTCTGTCTTCTTTTTAGAGTGCTTCCCTGCAGCAGATAAATATTGAAACCATTAACACCTTTTGATGTACTTTATAGTGCTGCAGCTTGGACCGATACATGAATGAATGTGGCCTTTTATATTTTAGCACTTTGCTCGGAGCTCGCGATTGTCTTTACGTGGGTGAACAATGAATGAAACTGTACATTTTCAGGCAAGCAATAAAATAATATGTGTTTCCCTATAATTAGTGTTCCAAATGTTTCCCTGAATATCATTCATATTTAATGCAAAAAGGAGAAGTAAAGCCAAGAAAAGTCAAGATCTGAAATTCAGATTGAGGCTGCTCTGACCTTATTTGACCATTCTTTAAGGGAGAGGGGTTATCCTTTTGGGGAGGATTTGTTAAGGATTCACAAACAATTGCTCAGCAGCAAAACACACAAACACGGGCTTTGCTGTAGACGCAGGAATATGTGTTCGGCGTTCATCAATCGGGAAGTCAGGCTTCCCGCTTGCTCTCAGCTTAAAGGGATCCCTTAAATTTTGTATGAACGCATTTGACTGTGTGTCTTAATTCCGTGGGGTTTGGCCAAAGGGCATGGAATGAGGAGTTTTTTTATGTCAGGTTATGAAATGCAGGTAGCGTTTTCCCGGTAGTGGAGAACTATGTAAATTAATTGGTCTGTTAGATCAGGTAAATATGTGCTCAGGCCACTTAGGAAAATCCCCGTGATGTTGTTTAGGTGCTGGGGAAAAGCGGGTCGTTCTTCTCGAAGAGGTACCAGTTAAAATAATATTCATTAAAAACGCTGGGGCGTTTTTAAGGGCTTGTGCTCATAGGTGTTCTTAAACCATGCACGATGGCACTGCCACTAGCCCGGCACAGCTCGGGTCTCCACAGCTCTTTTGCTGACTGCTTAAATATATGTTTCTTTATTAAAAAAAAAAAACCCTCTAATATAACTTTGAAGCCAGGAAATTCTACGAATTAATTGCTGCTGCTTTCATATATGCCTTGAAAAGACGTTGCATCATTTGTGAATTAGTGTTTGCAAAGTGCTATGTAAGTGTTTAGCTCCACACATTAGTTATTTATAATTCAATAATAAATTAATACAAACTATAAAGAAAATCAGGACTTTGATACTGACTTAATTTGTATGCAGTAAGCAAATAGTTACATTTTATTACTGTTAAGCGATTTAATGAATATTATTTTTAACTTGTACTTTTACAAAGCAACTTGCAGAAATCCGAAGAAATTGCTGCTCGTATCTTACACGGATAACTGGAGATACTTTTGTTCACGAAAGAGAGGACTTTTGCATTGCAGTGCACAATTCACAATTAAAACATATGTGCCCTGGGTGGCAAAAAGCCTGTTCTTGGGGACNCTTGCAGAAATCCGAAGAAATTGCTGCTCGTATCCTACACGGATAACTGGAGATACTTTTGTTCACAAAAGAGAGGACTTTTGCATTGCAATGCGAAATTCACGATTAAAACATGTGCCCTGGGTGGCAAAAAGCCCGTCCTTGGGGACTGTGGAGTGTGAGAAGGGGAGCGCGCCCGGCTTCCCAAGGGCTTCTTGGCCACTCCAGCGTTACATGGGGCTCGGGAATTGGGATTCTCTCCTTAGGTTTGTCGCTTAGTTTG
>VWPW01019622.1:19077-21577 GCA_013389825.1 Crypturellus undulatus | reverse complement strand
AACTACAGAGCAGAAACAGCTCCCATTAATTGGGTTTCAGCACGGCTTGGCCAGTTACTGCCAGCCCACCAAAAATAGTATTTATGCTAAAAGAAAATATGTTGAGAGGTTTTCACTTAAGAGGTACGGAAATGTAGTATGGGCTTTATAAATTAGAGCTTAAATATGTTTATTATTATGCATAAATACAAACACGTGTATTGTGTGATTGTTCCAGCTTGCAAATATTTTGCTTTTTGGAGCAGGAAATGAGCCTTTTGCTAGGGCCAGGATGGACAAAACAGCAAAAAATAACGTTCGGGGTGGTTTTGCTAAGATGTTTGCAACACCCCTGGTTTTAGACATCCTTGTGCTTTGACAATTAGGCTGGTTTTTGAGGACAAATATCGCCATAGGAGTCTGTGCAGGTTCCCTTGCCTCTGCTCACTTTGCAATGGGAACGTGCGCGATGCCGCCCGCGCATCCGCGTCCTGGGAGGCGGCATCGGATAGAGCCCGTTCCCGGGAAAGGGGGAGCCTGCACATTAATTTGTGTGTGCAGGTTTTACAACATTTCATAGTGATATTTAACAGCATTAACTGTTGGCACCTGCTGAAAATTGGTGAAAGTTCAGCCATGTAATTCGGGCAGGTTATGCTTACAGGCACGAGCACTTGCAGACAGTTTAATAACGGTATTTGGCACTGTCTCGTAGAGCTGCTTAAACTAATTAATGCATTTGCTCCCTGCAGGATGAGATTGAGTTTTCAGATACATTTCTAGAGCGAGGGGCACGGTTGCAAAAGGTTCCGCTGTTTGCAGCTCTGACCCCTCGTGTTTTATGTGCCGGGGCCCGGGGAGCCGCGCACAGCGCTGATTTCTCGCAGTTTTGCCCCATTCTGCGGTGCTGGCGCCCACGGCACCGGGCAGCGGCGCCCAAAGCCCCCGGCTCCGGGTTCACGCTGAGCTCGGCGGCTTAAAAGGAGGTTAAAACCCAGAACCGCGGAGTAACCGTTTGATTTGAAATAAACCTTTCCAAAGGAATCACAGTAAACAAAATGTGTTTGCCTAAGGAAACCCTCGCAGCAATCAGCTAGTAACACAACTGCTTGTGCTAATGAACCCAGAGCTGTTAATGTGGTTTCTTCAGTTAAATTGATTCATGAATTTTGAAGAGAACATTATCTAATGAATTTTCTTTGAATAGAAAGCAATTAAAAGGACAAATCAGTCTGATTAACCCCAAAGTCACCCTACTGCCACAAATGGTGTACAGTTTGAAATTATATCATAAAAAAACTGGAGCAGATTTGCTATCTCTTTGCCCTCTACTAATCCATGTAAATTAATGAACAACAAAGTTAATTTCTTTGATGACCCTTTTCTCGTATCACCTGGATTATGCTGATGTTTAATTTGCTTAATGTTATAATAAAGACTAAACAGATTTTTTCAATGAAGTGATTATCATTCCCTTCAGTTAAGAAGTGATTTTTATTATTTAACACCTACAGAAGGGTGCATGGGTTTCCTTTAAGAACAAAACCACATCGCACCGCGTTCCTACGTAGCACAACCCATGTCTTTTTTGACAACTGGAGAAATAAGTGTTTTTAATTAGTTTGTTTCCTCGCCAAGGGGGGACGGGGCGGTGGTCACTGAGGGCAAGGGGCCTTTGGGGCTTTTTCCCCCTATTTTTTGTCTTATTTTCCGTGCTCCTCGTGCTAAGGCATCGCCCATTTGATCTCCAAGGCTTTTCCCAATGCCTTGGGGAATGGTGCGGATTGAAGCAAGCGCCAACCCTTCCCTCCCATAGAGTAAAGTGCTCCCCGCTACTTGGGGATGCGACATTGGGAAGCGCAGGAGGGAACTGCCTCAAATGCATTCCTCATCCACGGCTTCAGCAGCCGGAGTACTTTGGAAGCAATTTGCTGGTGAATTAGAATTAAAATTAAAAGTCAAAATTGGGGAAGAAGCAATATTTCCCAGCGCCCGGCGTGGCTGAGGCATCCGGATGCATGACAATGTCCAGCCGTTGAGCTGGAGCATCCCGGCCAGAGACGGGAATTACCCGGAGAGGCCAGGGCTACCTCCAGAACAGAGGTAGAGCTGCTTATTCCCTGCCTTTTTAATGTGGCTCCATGCTAATTTGTACTCTGCCAATTAAATGGGACAGCGCATTGTCTGAGTTAGCAGGATAATTGTACTTGAAGCAAATTAAAAATATAGGCAAACCAATGCCTTAAATCCCTTTTTATAGTGATCGCTTACTTGCAGCACTCTTTCTAGTAATATTTAAATATAGTAATAGAGGGTGCAGTAAGCGGAGAGCGTTTGGGCTGCTTTAATTTAAATTAGTGTTATTGGAGTGCCCGGGCTTGGGTGTTGGGGTGTTTGCTGTGTTTCCCCAGCCCGTGACGCTGTGCTGTTGTCCCCGCAGCGTCCTTCACGCGGGAGGTGCTGCGGACGCTGCCGCGCGCCGCGCCGCCGGGCCAAGCCGTGTCCTACGGGCGCGTGGCCG
>VWPW01019622.1:0-19036 GCA_013389825.1 Crypturellus undulatus | reverse complement strand
CGCCATGCGGAGCAACCCCGTGAGTACCGGGACGGGGGCGGCGGGCGCGCGGGGGCACCGCGGGGCGTTCGCCTGCCGGGAAATCAGCACTACGGTCAATGCAGTGGGTCCTGGGTGCGTTGAGAGGAGCATCTCCAGCAGGTCGAGGGAGGGGATCTTACCCCTCTGCTCAGCCCTGGGGAGGCCACATCTGGAGCACTGTGTCCAGTTCTGGGCCCCACAGTACAAGAGGGATGTGGAGCTGCTGGAGAGAGTCCAGCGCAGGGCCACGAGGATGACCAGGGGTCTGGAACATCTGCCCTGTGAGGAGAGGCTGAGGGAGCTGGGCTTGTTCAGCCTGGAGAAGAGGAGGCTGAGAAGGACCTGGTCAGTGTGTACAAGTACCTCAAGGGAGGCAGTGAGGAGGATGGGGCTGGCCTCTTTTCAGTAGTGGCCACTGACAGAACCAGAGGAAATGGCCACAAACTGAAGCACCAAAAGTTCCCCAGGAACTTAAGGAAAAATTTCCTGACAGTGAGGGTGACAGAGCACTGGAACAGGCTGCCCAGAGAGGCTGTGGAGTCTCCTTCTCTGGAGATCTTCAAGACCCGCTTGGATGCAGCCCTGTGCCACGTGCTCTAGGTGGCCCTGCGTGTGCAGGGGGGTGGACTAGATGACCTCTAGAGGTCCCTTCCAACCCTAGGCATTCTGTGATTCTGTGATTCTAAGTGTTTTTAGGCAGCAGTTTAATGTGATTTATCCCCAAGCATTTGTGGTGGCGGGCTGGACAAGGAAGCTCCGCGCTTGTTTTGGTTTGCTGGCCCATGCACGTCTTGCTGCTCTGGACGTTCCTCCTGTCTCATTAGACAAGGGACATCTCGTGTCACTCAGCAGTGGCACCATTGGCAGGACATGAGGGGCTTTGACTACAAGTCTGTCCTCTGTGACATGGGAATATTTTGGAAGATGTCTAAAGGGAAGGATTTTAATCCATGCAGATAGATAGGTAGAATGTTGAACCAAATCCCTAATTCAGATTGAGTTTGACAATGTTTCCTTTCTCTTTTTCTTTCTTTTTTTCTATTAATAACACCATGGCCTTTTCAGCCATTCTTCAATGTGTTTTCCCTTATTACCGCTTGCCCTCAGCAACATGTGTCTTTCCATACTCTAATGCCTCTCTTTTCTGCAGCATTCTACCTGCTGTAGTCCTTGACCTCCCGTGTTGTTTTTACATTCAGCCCTCTCCGATTTTACTTTAATAAGATACATATGAGGCTGCAGCGGGTAGTTGCAAAGTGAATTCAAGAAACCTGCCTTTATGAGCCCTAGTGCCTTTATGTGGACAAATAATACAGGTTGTGGGAGTGTTCTGAGTTTTGTTTTTTGATTTCCATGCTATGTATTAGCTTTATATTTCTCCTCACTCATAAAATGTAGCATGTAGCCAACCTGTGTATTATGACAGGTTGGTCTGAATGACCATATAGAGATTTATATGGAAACTGTGAGCAGCACACAGTGAAAAGGCAGTCCCCTTGCAGTATAAAAGCGCTATGTGTGTGGTTTCCCGAGGAATACACCTGAAATTACAGATTAACTACGAGAGATGTGGAGGAATAAAAATGTGTTTTGGAGAGGCAGGGCTGTCATTACAATGCCGATTATTTTTTATCAGCAGCTCTCTATTGTGAAATATCGGGGTGGAATTATAGAGCTCTTTTTCCCTAAAGCTATACAGTAGTAGCTATAATATGCTTAAAAATTTTCCTGCTGGAGACAGAAAACAGTACAGCGCTAGTATGGGATGGGGGAAAAAAACAAAAACAAAAATAAGATAGGACCCCATTTAAGGAAAAATTGCAGTAGTTTTGCTGTATATTTTCAGAACTATTTTCATCCTTCCTCACAAGGGAGAAAGCAGGAATTTTCACACCGCAACCTGCTGTTTCTGCTGCTTGGGATGCTGCTGCTCCACTGCAGCCTGAGGGCAAAGCTGGGTACATTTCTAGGCGATAGCAATTACATATCCTTTTGCACAACACTGTATTGTTATTCTTTGAGAACTGCTTCCTGTAGGTTTGCATTGTATTGCCTTATCTTAATGTACACCGTATTATATTGGAAATCATTCCATCATATTAAAATGGTTTGTATTGTCAAGCACAATGCAGTGTATTGACAAAACATAGCTTTATGCCGTTTATATGAACTGCTCTGTATGAAAATCTCATATACACTTAAACTATTACAGCATCCTTCTCTATTGGACTTAAAACATTAAACACATCAGGCAATTTGTTAGTTTATGGGGTAGTGCACAATGCGCATAGGATTTAAGGATAACTGTGAACATCATCCGTTTATAAACACACTTGAAGTCTGTTTATCAGATGAGATGCTGAGCTTCAAGTCTGGCTATACAGTTCATGAAAGTGAACGTGCCGTCACCACTGCAGCATCATTAAAATATTAGCAAAAATTCTTGCAAGGATTGTAGCGTTAGCAGCTGCTGCACACAAGCTTGACAATATAAGCACCATTTCTGAGGAGTATTTCTCAAAATCAGTGCACAAATGTGGTGATCTCCAGTGTTCTCTTAATGAGGCTGCTCTCGTGTCCTCCTGCCACGTGCTAAATAGATGGGTGGAGGAATTCAGGAAATGCAGAGGGAGCAGACTAGTGATTTTTGTTTACAAGAGAGGAGCTGAAACTTTAATGAACGGTTTTGTTAATGCCTACAAGGAAAGCTATGCAAAATCCTAACTTGTTTGCACCTTGAGATGCTTCTCGGGATTCTTAACAGCAAACGGTGCTCGTAGGGGTATTCCCAAGCACGTAATCCCAGTGGGTTCCCATCACGCAGCAATTCCATTCCTCTCGTGTTAGGAATTTCTGTCCAAGTATGGTCTGGGTGACTAACTTATAAACATGAGTTAATGAGGGGAGTAATATTAGTAAAAACAAGTGTTTGACATAAAACAACACTACCTGTGGGACCGAACACTGGGGTTACTCAAATGAAATATTCTGGTAAATTTTCCTACCGTGCCTTTCTGCACAAAATTCCAACACTCCGGCCTTCCCCGGGGTCGGGTGGGTGTCTGGTCCGTGCAGGGGCGCTGGGACAGCTCTCCCTCCGCAGGGGACACCCCGGACGACAGTTTACTGCAGCTCGGAGGGACGGCGAGCTCCACGCTCAGCAAAGAACCCATAAAGTTCAATTAAAAATCTCATTAGACTGGTACGGGAGGATCAAAAAGAAAGCACCGAGACTCGCGGGACACGGCGAGTGTTGGGCTGATTAGTCCAAGGCCATCCTAAATGACTCACCGTGGCTTAAACAAGATATCCGCAGCGCTGTTCACAGCAGCAGTAGCTCCACGAGGCTGTTCCCGTGCTCTACCTGATGGTGTTATTGCTCAGAGTAAAGCCTAACTGAGGGTATAACTCGATGCTGTTATCGATCTAGCGTAAGTCAGGATATTATTCAGCCAAAATGTTTTAAACATTTGAGACTGAATAGAGTAATTGTGCATTTAAGAGAAGCTTGTGAAGTATGGATTTGTAATGTTGCAAACACATAAAACTACTTGTGCATTAATTCCTTAGGTGGTTTGCAATAAACCCGAGCCCACGCTGGTTCATATTACGGTATTTGTTTCTATAAGGGGACAGGGAGACAAAGCAACAGGACACGAGTAAAGCAGATTATGTTTTGCTAAGCGCGGTTTTCCGCTGCTGGCTCCATCCCGGTGTTCCCGGGACGGTTTCCCCTCCGACGGCCGCGCTAAACGCAGCTCAAAGCAATCGATGCACCGCGCGGCGAGGGTTTCTGCCCACCTTTTTCTAAACAAACGCATTATCGAGGAGTTAGTTTATTCACCGATTGCCACGAGCGTTAATGACCACCCGAGCCTTGTTCTGCCAGTCACCTCGATGGCTGTTGATAAAGATTTAGCATCATGTTCTCAGTGTCAGGCCTGTCAGTAGTGCTGAACCATTTGACCAGAAGAAAAAACGCACAGGGAGCTATTGATTACAGCTTCTCAGTGTCACTTGTTCACCAGGATTTAGGTATTGATGAGGCTGCGAGTGAAAACAAGCGCTTTCCCTTGTGGGCCTCTACCCAGAAGAACAAAAGCAAAGTTGGAGAAAATACTCAGCTGGTACCGGAATCAGAGGGATCCCGGGTCGATGGAGGGGCCCCTCTGTGTTGTTTTTGTTGGACACAAAGCTGCGGATTCGGGAGTTTCGCGGCGGTTCAGAGAGGGGCTGCGTAAGTGATGGATTCACGTATTAGATGAATTAGATTTCACAGCATGAGGATTTCAGTGCAGCTATAATATTATGAGCTGCTTGGTTATTGATAAAAATTACATTAAATGCAGCCGAGGCACTAAAGCTGAGGACTAGGAGAGTATTCCTTCTAAAACGTCCTGAGGGCCCTAATAAATTTTAGCAGGTTTAATTATTTTAGTAGTCTCAAAGTTGTCACCACAATTAAACCGAACTGCAGCAATATTCAATATTTCTACATTGCAGAGGAGTCTGTAACGCGCTCGCCCTTACACCCGGCCCTGCGCAGGGTGACGTGGGTGCCTCTGTGTGTGCTCCCACGAATCGGGCTCGAAAATCCGTGTTTGGGGCATGAAAGAAGCTTTATTTTTGTCATCCCTTTCATCCCTCTCATTGCATTTCCCAGGGACAGCAGCATTTGACTCATCTCCAAACCCGCTTGACGTCCTAAGAACGTCCTGCTCTTTCTCCGACTTTTAGATCCCAAATGCAATGGGTCCCAGTAAGACCCCCACCAGAATAGCCCCCCAAACCACTTTTAAAGCTCTGTCACAGGCTGTCCAGCGACTCTGGGGTCCCTGTGCCCTAGTCTCTAGCACATGCACGGCTTGAGCTTTGCGGAAATAAACATGAAATATGGTTAAAATAAGTCAGTGCAATGTATGCAATTTGTGTCTGTCTGTATGCAAATAAATATGGGTTTTTTTGACTTAAAATATCCAATTTGTAAAATCCACACTTTCTGGCAAGTTGTTCCTTTCACAGTTATCACTACACTTGAATTACTGTGCAGTTACAAAAACACATACTGTGCTATTAAAGATGATGCATTGCATTTTTTATGATATGTACTTCAAGGGTGATAATCACCTGTAATAAAAAAATGCATTTATGTACTTCTGTACATTATCAGCCTGTTATGTAACTTACATTGATTTTTTTTTTCAAAATCCTTGACATTTGGCTATAAATGATACAAAGTAGATGGTAGGAAGAAAGTTCTTAAATTGGCTAGGTGTGAATTAAATCTCTCCTGTTGTAGATTTTAAAAATTCACAACCCATTTTGGATTGACTTGCTGCTAAATAATAAATAGCAGCTTGCTCTTATATAGAGTTTTTCATCTGGATACCTGGAAGCACGGTGGCAGGAGCAGAAATGGAGCGGGGTGATGGTGACGCTCAGAGCAGGGTGTTCCTAGGCCTTATTTTTGTTTTGTGGCCTTATTTTTGCTTGTTTCTTTCATTTTCTTCAACGTGTGCGTTCGTGGTCAGCGCTGGCTCTGTGGTGCCCTTTGGAGATGCCTCCTGTTGAGCTCTGCGTTGAGCCAAGGCCTTGGTGGGTCCCCATGAGAATGTGGCAGGATCTGGTCTCCATGTGCGTCCTCATCCCGCTCGGATCCTCGGGAACACAAATCAGGGAGANAACGTGTGCATTCATGGTCAGCGCTGGCTCTGTGGTGCTCTTTGGAGATGCCTCCTGTTGAGCTCTCTGTTGAGCTTTGGTGGGTCCCCATGCGAATGTGCAGGATCTGGTCTCTATCCGCATCCTCATCCCACTCAGATCCTTGGGAACACAAGTCAGGGAGAGTCTGGTCCCCTCCTGCTTCCTTCTCTTTCCTCCTTGACCCTTCTTGCTCGACCCTTCTTGGTGGCCGTGCCTCCCTTCTAACCACATCTGCTTGTGGATGGGGTTCATGCCATCTTCCCTGGGCTGGCAGGAGGTCACAGGGAGCCCATTTGGAAAAAGAAAGGGAAATATCCCTGAAAATAAGGCTCTGTCATCCTTTAAAATCTTTCTTTCTTTAAAATCTTCTTTAAAATCTGCTTTTTTGATATTCGGAAGCTCTATAATGAAGGACCGTCCAATGAGAGTCATTAATAAATCCCCCAGCAGGTTATTCAAGGCATTTGCGTATTCTTTAATTTGCAAAGTAGCTGCCATGAGAAGGAGGTTGTTTTGCTAAAAGAGCAGCCACGTGTGAGCGTGTCCAATACCAGGGAGCTGTAATTTTTCTATATGAAAAATGCTGTTATGCGCCAGGAAACGTGTCAGTGCCCGGCAGTAGCCAGAGGTGAGGAGCTGGAGCACGCGGGCTACACAACCCTAATTCATTTTAGCTTCTAGCGTCCCGCAACCTTGGGCTTTATTTAATTTAGCAACATTGGGAAGAAGGGGAAAACCACCATTTACAAACACAGGGTTTAAAGAGGGAGGAGATGAGTTCCAGGGGGATTGCTTGGCCTTTTTTTTGTTTTTCTTCAGGATAATTTGCTCTTTGGGAAGGAGGGTGCTTTGAGCACCTCCAAAACCCAGTGGGTTGGGTGAGTGGGACCCCAGAAAGCTGGTGGTGGCTCTGGAGCAGGGCCACCACGGTGGGATGAACCATGCGAGGGGATGCTGGGCTCACCAGGAGCACGAGAAAAGCCCATTTGAGCGGCGCGGTTTCCCCGTGTTTTGCAGATCCCCATCATGATCCCGTGCCACAGAGTGATCCGCAGCAGCGGGGACATAGGCCACTACGGAGGGGGACGCCTCATGAAGCAGTGGCTGCTGTCGCATGAGAAGCTGCACGAGGAGAAGCCGCGCGAGGAGACGCTGCACGAGGAGAGGCTGGATGGTTGATGCTCCCGAGCAGCCCCACGCAGCGCCCGCCTCGTAACGAGCCTCCCCGGCGCTCGCCAGAACTCAGGAAAATGGTAAATATTTGAGTGACATACAAATAAAATGCAGCGTCCAAAGTGGAATGTGCGGTGGCACCACTGTATTAAAAGAGCTGGATGCGTCCTGAGGGACGCAGCTCGTCTGCCCTTTCTTGTTTTTACATTTTACAGCAGAATGACTGCGGCCTGTTGTGCATGTATTCTGCTCCCATCTCCAGCGCTGTTTTGTTCTATTTTTAATGTCCATTAAAGCCCGGAGAAGGGGCCGGCAGGAGCGGGGCGGGCGGCGCTGCCGGGGCCGCGGCTCCTCCGGGAGCGGCGCAGGAAGCGGTCCCGGCTGCACCGTTGTGCTCCAGCAGTACCGCTGCTTGCAGCGTGCAATTTGCTTTAGGTTTTGGCATTCCTCTGTTCTGGAAAGCTTTAATTCTCAGAGCCTCTCCGTAGCAAGGGCTCCACCGTTGAGGAGACACTGAGCTAAATTTTCCGATTGTTGGTTAAGAAGGGCTCTGCGGAAGGACGAGCCGACAGCAGCTGGAATTTTCAGTGTGGGAATCATAAATTCTTACGCAGAAGTCCCGATTTTTATGTGGTTTATCATATTTTCATAGGTGCCTCTTTAGAAAGGCCATTGCTAACCAAGAAATTATTGTGTTGCAATGCGTTAGTTAATATAGTACTATTGATACCGTAGCATTTCCTCAATAAAAAAACTGCTTTGCATGTGCAAGTGTCTTTGTGTATGTTTATAAATAAAACACAGTACGTGATATATGGAGAAAATAAACTATACCCAACTGTACAATATAAAGCTGTATTTTTATCAAGGGTTTCTGGTGGCAATATAAACCACGAAAGCAAAGCTCAAGTGGTTTGTACGTGTCACCAGAACCCCGAGACAAAAATATAGCCTTATAATATGTACAGTTTGGCCAAGGGTTTTTTTGTATGTAATACGTAATAGCGACAACAGAGCAGGGCCTCCTGCAAACTTTAACCTTCCTGGCGCTATCCGAGGCCGCGCGCATCCCGTCTCCCGGGGTATCCCAGGCCGTTATCCCGTCTCCGGGGCCGGTGCCGCTGCGGGGCTCCTCGGGGCCGTTTCCAACAGAGGGCACTAGCGCTCAGAGCAGTCCCCGTTTTCGCCCCGATTTGGCCCGGAGCGGCCCTCGCCTGCAGCCTGACTGGGTTTTGCAACCGGGCGTTCTCCCTGCTCCTTTTTTTCCCATGCAAACACTCCCCGATGTCAGGAAATACCAGGGAGCGCTGCATTTCCTGCGTCACGTTTGCAGCGAACTCGACGCCGCTGCTCTGTGTGCGGCAACCCTGCGCGCGCCCCGTGTGTCACCAAAAGGTCTAAATGCGGTTCGTGCAGTCGAGACGATGGTGCAAACGCAGCCAAGCACCAGAAGAGCAGCGCGGGCTGAGGCTGGGCCCTGCGGAGCTGCTCCGAGTGGCGCGTGCACGTTGCGAAGATAAAAGATGAGCTTCGTCTCACCAAAATTCCAAACATTGCAGGTGCCGGGATGGGAGGCAGCCCTGGAAGCTCCTGTGTGCCGTGGCGGCCCCGCGGCACCACGGTCCTCGTGCTGGGCATGCAGCACATGAAATATGCAGCGTCGGAGCACTCATTTATTTAGAGACGCCTTTTACTTCGGATGGAAAATGACACAAATCTAAATATTACAGTGCAAAGTAATGTGCAACTGTCTGTACGTTATAGCCCTAACACTATACTTTTGATGCAGAAGAGGTATAGCAGCTGCACTTTAATTCCAAGCAAATTGATCCCAGATGTAAATGTTGTTTAGTTCCGTGGAAGTTAGTGCCCAGGTAAAACAAATACCGTAGGTTTATGGTGCAAGAGAGGGCGGCATTTGTGCCAAACCCACATCCCCGGCCCTGCAACCGCCCTTGCAAACTGGACCCTGGTAGCGATAGATCCATAGACAGACAGACAGATAATACATAACTGTACATCCGTATTATCTATACAGATATATAAACATACAGAATATAATCTATCTAGTTACATATCTATTATAGATAGATATGTAATTATAGACAATTATATAGATGATTATAGTTCTATAGTTATATATAGACCATATAGATCTATATAGTTATATGGGTATAATTATATATTTATAGTTTATATGTGTGTGATGTGGCTATATAGATCTATAGTTATATATAGAACATGTGTATAATGTATAACTGTATATGCAGCTATTTGACTACATATAAATTACAGATATATAACTATACATAACTGCAAATTTAGATACCGATCTACACTTATATATATATGTTATATATAAATCTGTAGATATGTATCTATATTGATAGTTATGTATCTATAGTTTATATAGAAATGAAGGAGTTTGCTGTGGAATTTGCACTAGTACTTGCATACATTTTACGGCATTCACCGGAGTGTGCGGGAGCGAGGCGCGTTCCTGCATCCCGAGCCCGTTCCCGGCCCAGGCCCCGCGCGTCACTCAGGCCGCGGCAGCTCCAGCGCGGGCTCCCCCCCTCCACGGGCCTCCCCTTCCCCATCCTTGGGCACGATTCCACGTGGATAACCCGGGAGCTTTCCCGGCTCCTGCGTTGCTCCAGTCTCCGGTCGGGTTTTGAGCTCCTGGGTTTGCTGCAGTGGTCGCGGCTATGGGGCTGTCTCAAACCATCCCAGGTGCTGCCTCGGGGCCCGTCTTTACGGATCCTTCATCCCACCGCAGCCCAGGACACCAGGCTGGGAGCAACGTGCAGAAACAGCAGCAAAACCTGCTTATTTTGAGGCTACCCCTGCAAATCTGGTGCCTTCTGCATGTTCTGGTGGAGACCAGTGAGCGCCGCCGATGCCGATGGTGAACCTGCGGCTCTGGAGCCGGTGTCTCCTCCCAGGAATCGCAAAACGGGGGGAAAATAAATAAATAAGCCCAAAACCCAAGGGCTGGTAATTTAGTGCTGGAAAGTTAATTCAGGAGACCTCTAACCCCTGCCCCGCCACGTGCCTATTGATTTTCCCAGCGGCGGGGCCCAAGCAGCCGGCACGGAACCGCGCGGAATTCCCAGCCGAGCATCCTTGGACCTTGGAGCGGCGCTTCCCGCAGCAGGACAGGCCCTGGGATGGAGGTGCCGGGAGCATCCCGGCCCCGCGAGGCCGTGGATACTGCTCCGGAGACCGGGAGCTGCGGGAAGGAAGCATCACCACGCCGAATCCCGTGTTGGCAGCGGGAGAGACGCTCCTCCCGCAGAGCCCGTGGGCTGAGGGAGAATAAAGGAGCTGGAAACTCTGACAAATACATGAAATCTGGAAAAAAAAAACAATGAAAAAACAACCCCGCGCGCAGAGACCGAGTAAAGTCGCTTGGCGGCAGCTCGCGCTGGACTTCTCCCCGGCACGGTGAGATATATAATGAAATCCAACGAGGAGAGTGGAAAAACAGCCAAATGGGTGCAGCAAAGTGGTTAATAGGATCATTAGCCTCCTCGCTGTATTTTTTTGGACAGTGCGCGCCGCTTCGGCGCTGCTCGGGAGCAGATTGCGGGAACAGGCTGACAGTTACCAGCTAACTCAGCAGTGCTGGGTGCAAACTGCCATCTTCCTGTGGATTTACAGCTGCCACTTCTGCTACTTCAATTAGTTCTATAGCACACAGATGTTGCTTAAATGTTGCTGCTAATGATACTGCAATAAGCGTAAGATTCATGCCATATTTTGAGGCACGTAAATTTCTCAAGTGGCACAATTAAAGTGGAAATATTAGGTGGGGAGGACTTGGCAGCGGCGGCGGCTTGGAAAGCGCACCCGCGCCGCTATAATGGGTCAAAAATTCATTCAAGTTTTACTGCCGCTCCGAGTTTTAAAAGACTTTTCACAGTTGAATGCAAAGTGGGGAAACGCCGGAGCACGAGGAGCCGGCAGCGCCGTCCCGACGGCCACGAGGGCTGCTCCGTGCGGGAACATCCCAATCCATGGAGAGCCCATGGGAGTCCCGGACCGCGGGCCTGGAGAGGGGGGAAAAGCGGGAAAAATGGATTCCCGGCCGGCGCCCGGGGACGGCATCAATCACGGCTCCTGGCGCGGCGGCTCGCGCGGCCACCAGGCAATTACCGTGTCCGTTCTATCTCCCGGCGACAGATCTCCAGACCGCGGGCTGCAAAAATGAGAGTTCGGGCTTACACACTCGCGCCAGGTCTTAAAAAAAAAAAAAAAATGGAAAAAACTTATCATGGCCGCGGTGTTTATGAGCTTGTCGCAGGGCATGTGCATAATTTCCATCAGAATTCCCCTCACCTCATTTCCAGCCTCCCGGATTAGATTTATCAGCAGCGGGGCCGGGCCGGCGCTGCGGCTGCCGCGGGATGAGCCTCGATGCGGCTTTGCAGACCGTCCTGTTATCCCGAGTTCATCCCAAATATCGTCCCGCGTTAACCGAGCTCCCGCGCGAGGGGCCCGGCCGGGGCTCTCGCGCCTCCGCTCCGGCCAGAGCAGACGGCAGCGGCCGCCTCGGCCTTAATCCCTCCTATTTCTGCGGCATCTATCAGGACGCGGCTGCCTGCGAGCTTAGCGCCGAGATACGGCGAAGCCTATTTCGAGGCATCGCTCTATGTATATGAATATCTCCTGGTAAAAGGGAAATTTCAGGAAAATTAAAAGCTGGTCGGAGCGATGGGGCGGCTGCAGGGGAGGAGCCCAAACCCGATGGCTGCAGCGTGGGAGCAGAGCGAGGATGGAGAGGCAGGGACAAGAGGGAAAGAGACGGAGACGCCACCAGAGACCTCTCCGTGATGTCCCGTTTCCCACTCGGGCGGTTCGGACCCCATTCGAACCCTTCGCCCGCCGCAGCCGTATCCAGGCCAGTCTCCCCCTCACACCGGCCCATGTTCTGCTCCTGTTCAGGAATTAATTACGGTGCTGTCTCGTATGACTCGTTAGTATCAGCTAATCCTTCCCCTTCCGTGATTTCATACAGCTAAATGAGATTTCCTCTTGGGAACTCGGCGATCGGACGGGACTCGGCTCCACGTGGGGTTCTGGGGAGCGCCTGGTGCCTTGGGGATGCTCCGCCGCCTTGGGGACCTCCCAGTGCGTTCCCAGGCTCCCCACTAAAATGAGGGGAAACGCTGCATTTGGGCGATCTTATTTTATTCCAGCATGTCCCTTCCATTTTCAGATAGGTAAATTGCACTCATCACCCAGACAGGTCTGGAGTTACCATTCAAAGCTACGTTTTTTACTAACTGTTCTCCACTGCATGTGCTTCTGCAGTTATATTCAATGTTATAACGTAATTACTACAAATTGTAATGGAAAGTGCCAAATGCAGCATTTCTTCCCTTATTGCGTGACTTGAGTTCGCTCGGGATGGCAATAAGGAGTAGGAGCTGCTGAGGGCGACGCTCAGCTCCTCGGTTCGCTAGAGCTGCCCGAGCACTGCAGGACACGACGTGTCACCCCGAGTGTCACTTGATGCGTTTTATTGGAGCCGCCGCTGTCCCGGGGCAGCCCCAGGGACACGGACGTGCCCGGACCCCGACCGGCCTCTCCGCGCCGGGGCCCTCGCGCCCTCCTTCCTCACCTCCACGGGAGACGCTCCCGGCCGCGCCGTAAAACTCGGGGCGGCGCATTGTGCGCTGACAAGCGGCCCCAAAAATCAATTTGTAATCTGGTCGGAGGGTTTTGATTCCCTCCGATGAGTTTAGATTTCATTAAGAGCCGCCGTATTCAAACATAAAGGAAATCCTTGAAGGGCGAAGCGGGGAATTGTCTCAAGGAGCATAAAGCGCCGCGGCGCCTTTGTGCGCGTTATTCACTGCACGGCCCGCGCGGGGCGGCGCGGGGCCCTTATCGGCGCCGCATCGAGCCCCCTCGCCGGCTATCGACACCGCGGTTATCACCGGCGCGGCCGGCCCGGCACATAATAAGCTACAAATCAGCGGCGCGGCCGCTCTGCATCCTCTTAATTGGGTGTATTCTCCCGAAAAAGGCGCGCGGGCGCCGGCGCTGATGAGAAATTGATGTTTGGTGAGTGATGGGTGGCAGCGGCGCGCGGGCGCACGCGCCCCGGCCGGCTCCGCGAGGCCTCTTTATTGCTCTAGTTGACCCACTTGATGAGTATGGATTTCATGAGGTCTTTTTCAGCATTTGAACTATAAAAGGTTCAGAATGACACCACCCCTTATAGACAAAAGATAACCTTGCCCTTTGAATATATTGATTCTTTATTAACTAGGCTGTTTAATGCAATGAAATGAGGCATTAGATTGAAGCCTATTTCAAGTGCTTTGAATAATCTTTAAAAGCTTGAAAGACTTTAAAAAGCTGCCCTGAAATAATTGGCATATACTTTTAGAGACTCCAGCCCTTCCTTTTGAAAAAGGAATTTTTATCCTTGGATTTCCGAATGTACCATAAGCTGACATGGAGCGCTCCAACACCCGGGCTAGTCCTGGGATACAGGTACGGATGTGTCATACTCTGCACTGGGATTTGTCATTCAGAGCCCCAAATGTGCTTTTTTTCCTTTTTTTGCCTCTCTTTTTTCTTTTTTTCTTTTTTAGCATTTTCTTTGCATAGGCTGTTGCCTGAACCGTTCAGATCCTCGTTATTCAGACCCTTGAAATACAGCCAGAAGGAGCAGCGCCCGTGGGCATCCTGCATCCTGCATCCCTACGAACCAGCTGCAGCTGAACCCGATGCTGCTTCTGTTTAACCACGACACAGACACATCCTCAGAGCAGAGTGATTCCCAGTGCAAAATAATAGTAATCACAAGTCCTTTGAATTGTTAATGCCTGTTTTCATCAAACACGGAAAGTGTGGAAATACTGGAGCAGAAAATAAATGTAGTTAAATGAGCTGTTTTTCCTTCTTTATAAACTGTAAATGGGGAAAGTGGTGGTTGTTGCCACACTCCATCTCCGGGCTCCCACCGCCTGCACAAGCCGGGAATGAGGTGGGATAAATCCTATCCCATAGAGTGTCTGCATACACACGGATACACACACACACATATATGGAACTGCCTTCGGACTTGGAATTTTGCAACAGCCTCCTACATCCCACAATGATGGATAAAACCCAAGTAACCCCCTTCCCTCCTGGCTCTGTCCTGACACCAGCTCCAGCCCTCGGAAATGAAACCCGGGCGTCGCGCTGTCCGTTTTGTGTTTTGTCAGATTTTTTAATAATCAAACCTGATAAAATTACTAAAAATGAAATTCACAGACAAGAAATACTTTAATTAAATATTGTGTAAAATGAACATTTTTTTTTTTATACAGTTAAATATATGAAAAAATGTACAGATAAAACAATCTTATTGTAGGGTCTTTAACAGTAAAATCTACCATTGAGTGAAGCGCTCGGTTTGGAGACGATGAAGCGATGAGTGCGCTGGCTAAGTAATCTAAAACACAAACAGATTGGCAGGTCTGGAGAAACTCGCAAACTCTCCCAAGAGGAGCACGGCCGCTCGGCTCCAAAGTGACTTCTCAGGCCTCCCGACCCAGCCCAGCCTCACCGGCGACCACAGAGTAAATGTGCGACACATTCATCGTCTGTGATGCACGGCACCGGCCGCTCAAACCCTTTAATAAACGCTTTGCTAAAATGTGCATTTTGCCCAGAAAGGAAAAAAAAAAAAAAAAAAAATTGATCCCTCCTTTTTGGTTGCAACGTTAATTCTGCTGCAGTTTGCAAAACGTCTTGCAGTGCTGCATTTGCAAACTATATCTAGTGCAAAGTAAAAAAAAAATAAAAATAAAATAAAACCAAGGAACTCAACATTTCTTCCTATGGATTTGGCACTAGGAGCCACGAGACGCTAAGGAGGTCATTCCAGTTTAAAAAGTACAGTCCTCTGCGGGTCTATTACAAAAAGTTCCATTAAAAAAACCAATAAACCTAAAAAAACAAACCCCAGACATTTAAAAACTGTGTATGATCCTGATTTCACGTGAAACCGCTATCGTTTTAAACAGTGCAGGATTCGGGAGTATGCAGAGTGCAGCAGAAAGCAGACACATAAAGGAGTGATATAATCACACACCAGGTTTGTGCTTCTCGTTTGCTTGTTTTTACACCAGAAATCATCCAGATGAAGCCGTGGTTAACAACTGTGGTGCAAGCCTTGATAAAACAGCACAAAAGGTCTGCGGAGAAGTTCACTTTTAAGGCATCAGAGAAGTTAATGTGGCAAACACTTTAATTAAAACATCGGAAGTGGATTTTATTTTAAACTTTAGGCCTCTGAATTTTTCCAGTAAACACAGTTCAGCTATGTGGCAAAGTCATGGGTGGCAGCTAAAAATGACTTTTTACAATCTGGAAAAAAAAAAAGAAAAAAGAAAAGAGAGAAAAAGGGAAAAGGGGGGAAAAAAGGAAGAAGGAAGGAAAAAAAGAAACAGAGAAAGGGAAAAATAAAAAAAGGAAAGAAGAAAGAAAGAAAGAAAGAAAGGAGCCCAGCCACAAAACAGACGGGTCTCTTCTGCGGCTGTTTCACATGCACATATTCTACTAGTATTCAATACAGCCATGTGGCACAATTTTGATTTGACTATACAACAAACAACTTCTTTTTCAAAATTATTTGTTCTGATAACTTAAAAATAATATAAAAATAAACAATGAATTTGACTTTTCCTCAAAAAAATAATAAAAAAAAAGGATGGAAAGTCTAAACAATAGCAACTTTACGAGTACAAATGAAATGTACGGACACTGGTTTATTCCAAAGAAAAACATGAAGGCAACTGCTCTTGGCTTAATGCTATTCTCAGCATCACAATACCAGGCCATGACGAAAACCAATACATACAAGAAAAAAAAAAATGATGAAAAGCAATATACAAAATTTCAAAGATAAATACAATATTTATAGTTGATATGTTACAAAATAAATTCCCTTAGTGACTGCAAGTGTTTACGTGAAAGAAAGTGTTGCGATGAGTAAGACTCTTTTATTCCTTATAAACCTCATAAGGAATAAAATTTGCTTTTCTAAATATTTAAGTGGATCTGAAAAAAATTCAAGACAAGTGTATAAATATTTAGCTACAACTTTGGCAAAATCACAAAAGTCTACAATTTTATAACCACATACAAAACACATTAGGGAAGAAGGATCTAGAAGTCAAAAGGACAATTTTCTGGTACAAGAAACATAGACTTCACAGTAGCCTAAGAATGCAATAGTATACAGTGCTAGCAAAAGTTGAAAAAATGTTGCAGATCACACTTGCTTAACAGGAAGCTCTAGCAGTGGAAGTATATTCTTTTTACCAACAGACAGTAGCAATTTTCCCTCTGTCAGTGTGCTTGTTGAAGGCAAGAGAATTCAATATCAAAGTTACAATTTCTAACTACAATAAGTTACAAAGTTCCATTTCGTTAAGATGAAGTTAAGCAATGATAAACCCTCCCGCGCCCTCCCCTGCGCCCCGATTTTTATTTTTTTTCTAATCATATATTCATCCTTTTTTTTTTTTTAATTTTTTTTTTCCAGTTTGATGGCTCATAACCTCCTTGGCCCCCTTTGTTTTTCCACCACAAAAAAATATTTCACATTATAGAGATACACAACCATTGTGAATCTAGTTATGAGTACAGAAAAATGTTCGGAGGCATTTTTCATCAGTGTTTCATGATAACCAAAACGGTGCATCCACAAAGTTTCTCCCAACACATAGCAAGTACTAGACATAGCCAAGACGTAATCAGAAACTTTATACAAAATAGGCGTCGCTTTTTCCTTATTTCTTCAGGACTGAGAAATGTGAAAATATGAGAAAAAATTCAGTCAATAAAATGGAATTGTTCATGAAGGAGGAGGTTGTCTGCACGTGGATCCTTAATAGTTTAAATAAAATCTTTGAACAGAGTCTCTCTCGTCGCGTGGCGGTGGCGGCTGCCTCGGGCTGGAGATGCTGCTCCGCGGCGCTGGCCCCGGGCCCGCGGCGGCAGCGGCGGCTGCGGCACGTAGGGGACAAAAGGGACTTTACATGGGCGGCACCACGAGCCCGGACATGGCTGCAAGGCAAGCAGAGAGACGGGAGGGCCGTTACGGGCGCCGGGCGCGCGCAGCCCGACCGGCCCCGTGCCCCGCGGCGGCTGCCGCCCTCCCGCCGCCCTCCGCATCCGTCTCGTTTTGACGCTTCCACGCCGAGATGCCAAAACCTTCCACGTCTCCCTAGTTAACTCCTTGCTGGAAAGGCAATTTAGACAGCCCTTAATTTTAGCGGTGTTTAATTTTTGCCGTAATGATATTTCTCATTAAGTTGTGTACAACAGATATTAATAAATTTGCTCGCGTGGTGATGTGAGCTTCAATTTCTCAGTTCATTAATTCCCGCAGTGTTAATTTGCTGGGGGCCCGCGGCCGCAATGCCGGGGTTTGGGAGCGCGTGTCCCCGCGCGGGACACGTCCGCGGTTCGGAATTCCGCCACTCCCCGAACCGGGAGTGTGAAGCGCGACAAAGGTTGGAATCGCCCTGCGCGTCTCAGAGGTGAGAAGCCACCGGCGAAGGACGCCCTTCTCCTGCAGCCTCCGGGCCGGGTCTCCGTGCGGCGCTGCGGGAGGCGCTCCCAGGGGCCCATCCTGGGGACACGCAGGGCCGCTGGGAACCCCTCCATGGGCACACGGCCACGGTCCCACCGTGGGGCTCTGCGCGCACGGCCCCAGCGTCACGGTCACCATGGGGCTCTGCACGCACGGCCCAAGCGGCACAATGCGGTGGCCGGTGTCCCCGGAGCGGCACTCTGCGCGCACGGCCCCAGCGGTGCAGCACAACGCGGGGCTCTGCGCGCACAGCCCCAGCGGCACAACGTGGCACAACGCGGTGGCCGGTGTCCCCGGCGCGGGGCTCTGCGCGCACGGCCCCAGTGCCACAACGTGGTCCCCAAAGCAGGGCTCTGCACGCACGGCCCCAGCGCTGCAGGACAACGCGGCACAACGTGGCACAACGCGGCACAACGCAGCGGCCGGAGCCCCGCGCCGGGTCCCGCGCGCGGCGGCTGCAGAACGCACCCTGCGGGGCCCCGGCGAGCCGCGGCCCGGCGCGCTGCTGAGGTGCTGCTATGCTGCGACACAACCACCAAGCGCTCTGGAGATCAGCATCAGCATCCCCCAGTGAGCCCAGAATACAGTACCCGCCTACTCTTTTGAGTTCAGATCAGTAAGGGTCCGTCATCTTGGTCTGTATCCAGATGATGCTGAGACACAGAGGCTATGTCTCGGCGGTTGGCGGCAAGCAGACAGGAGCGTGCTCTGCCAGCACTCTAAGCAAAGTACGAAAGAGCAGGACTGGTCAGGACAGACTCGCTCACTCGGTGCTTCCAAGAATCATCTAGCAGATACAACGTCCAGATTTTTTTTCCAGGAGCTGGGTGCGCAAATCGGTTTAATTGGGAGCACGTGGGCGGGATATACTGTGCTTAATCGCAGGGTCATTGCAATCTCACGATTGACTTACGAGGTGGGACAATTTGGGCTGTCCACTGCATACTTTTCTGGAAAAAAAATCTGAATCTCTTAATTTAAGCCATTTTTTAATTTTTGAATTTCATCTGTTGCACAATTAGGGGAAAAAGCAAAATTGGTCTCTATACATTTAATTCAGTATTTATTTTAGTAGCAATGTTTGACAGTCGCGAACTTCTGCGCAATCGTACCACTACATTTCTCACTGTGCAAATTGATACCAAATGCCTTCTTAAAGAAAAATGGAGTGGCTAGTTTTTTAATAATATTTTAATAGTTTCATCTGGGGGGAGACCAGAAAATTAAGCAGGCTGCAATTTTAAAAGAATACAGAGAACCTTTTGCTCTGCATTACAACCATAAAGCTTGACCGGAGTGCAATATCTTCACCATCTATAAAAATAAATTACAACTGAAAACTGAATTTTAAACACACATTGTACTCCCAACCTTACAGCAAGCCAGAACTTTCTTGCAAAAAAAATGTACTCGGTACCTGGTATGTGCATTGTTTTAAGCGGGAAAAAGCTGTCTGCCCTGATGAACCCGTACTCCAGCGCCCTGCTCTTAAATATGTAATAGTTGAACCGATCGTGGGCTATTTAAGGGTAG
>VWPW01019618.1:0-13574 GCA_013389825.1 Crypturellus undulatus | reverse complement strand
GCGCCAGCGCCAGCGGCGGCACCAGCCGGCGCCCCGGGCTGCTCTTTGTCAGTGTCCGCCCGCGCCGGGCGGGAGCTCGTCCCAGCGCCGGCCCCGCTGCTGCGCGTTCCGCTCGTGTTCGTTCCGCCCCTCCCGCGTGTCCTGTGCGCCCCGCTCCTGCTTCTCCCGCGTTTGCCATTTTCCCTCCTCCCGCCCTATTTGGTGTCCCGCTCCTCCCGCGCTCCTGTGCTCCCCGCTCCTCTTCGTCCCGCCCCTCCTGCTCCTCTGGGTCCCGCTCCCGCGCGTCCTGCGCGCCCTGCTCCTCCCATTCCCACGTGTCCCGCTCCTCCTGCCCTGTTTGGTGCGCGCTGCTCCTGGCCGCGCTCGCCAGCCGGCGGCTGCTGCCCCTGTGCCGTGAGCTCCCCGCGGGGCTCTCGGCGCCACTGCAGCACTAGGTGCATCGCTGCGCTCCGTCGAGCAGCTCCCCAATCCCTGTGCAGCCCCTATTCTCGCTGCCGTTCGTGGCCAGTGTCCCCATGCTGGTGTCGTACAACCAGAGCTGCGTTTTTTCGAGATTCCCAGTAGCTTCTCATTCTTTTCATAGCGTTTAGTGTCCATAGCTTTAACATTCGTTAACACTGATAACATGACAAAGTTTCCCGCTTCCTCCACTTTATCCGCAAACAGGAGAAAGCAAAGCCACCCTCCTTACGGGCCGGCTGTTCAGCAGTGCAGCCCCTGGTGGAGTTGCTGTGTGTCCTAGCCCGGCAAGGAAGCTCTTGATCCCTGGCCCTTGGCCCCCTCGGGAGCTGGGTCCCCTGCGCGCACCCAAACCAGTGTGTAACGTCCGCAGGGTGTGCGGGAGCCGGCAGCGCCCGCACACATGTGCACGTGCTTGGCGGGAGGAGCGGTGAAACACCCGGAACAGTTCCTGCCTTAGGAAGAGCGTAATGCAGTTCACAGCTCGGAGCCCTGGGACCTCTCAGACACATGCAGTTTCTCGCACTGAGTGACCACAAAGCAAGCCTGAGCTGCTGCCTTGTTTCTCCAGGGTGGCTGCACTGACTTCACCACCTCTGGCAGCTCGCTGGAATGGTTATAGAGATCACGGCAGGGCCAGAGTTCAGGAGAAAGTGTCAGTAAACAAACGTTAGGCAATGTCCTGGCCACGAGGTGGTTAAAGGTTAAAGGGATCGCGTTAGCAGTGTCTGCGCAATGGCCTCTCTCACCTGTGGACCTGAGCGCTGCCCTGCCTGGTTCTGAGCAGGGCAGGTTCTGCCCGCCGCTGCCATGGGCGCTCTGAAGTTGCCCCGCAGTGTCCGGGAGTCCCCGTGTCCCTCGCTGCCGGGCCACGTCACTCTCGTTTCACCCTCCATACAAGCGATGGCTCAGCCGGAGCCACTCGTTCTTGGTGTAACATCTAATGTTGAGTTAACATCTGCCATTCTGCTTTTCTGAAACAACCAGTGAGTGATGTTTCTTATGGACGGGAAAGGGAGCAAGGGTGAATAAGCCCAAATTAATATTGTGTGCAGTCCAAGCCAGTGTTTTGACTTAACATAATAGTACTCCCTTGTGCTTCATTTTTTATTCAACTACATGAAGAAATTTGACAGGATTGGGCTTCTGCAGCTGAACTTGTGTGTAGGGGGAATAAAGCAGCTGAAGGCGTTGGTGAGCCTTGTCTTCCCCCCAGCCCGGTTCCCTGCCAGTGCCCTGGGGCTGCCAAAGAGGAGCCATCTGTAGCGCTTGACTCAGCAGTGGTGTTTGGTAACTTCCCTGAGGGAGAGGGGTGACTAAGAGAGGAAAAGCCTGGCCCCGTTTCCTCCAGCAGGCCACGGTTAATGATGAGTAAATAGAGCTTTACTGTTTCAGCTGACTTTTGTTTGCATAACTGTTGTTATGTTGACGAAAAAGTACTAAGGGCTAAAATAATCTCTCTGAAGCATTAAAGTTAGCCTGGGAGGGGTGAGGAATAAAATCCATGAGTTTCTGACTCCTGACCTGTGGTTCTCTGCACCACAGAAGTTATTATTAGAGGAGCGCTGAAGCTATTTTATACTGCAGTTTTGATGTTTTTTTTTTCTTTTAGTAAATACCTTTGATTTAGACTGCGTGAAGTTACATGTCTGTAAATAGTGGCTTAAACTACCTCTGAGGGCAACAGACGCAGCTAATAATATGAATGTGGTAGAGGGTGGTACCTGTTCAGGCTGCATTCTGAGAACTGCATTATTTATGCTCTCAGTTCTGAGGTATGGCATCAAGCACTGCCCTCTTCAGAAAAATATAGCTGAAAACTGTGTATGTTGAGTGCTGGCCAGGTGCTCTCTCTGGTTTTGTGCTGTTCAAAGCGCAGCATCCCTCGTGGCTAGTTTGCACCTAGGTTAGCAAGCAGGTATTTTCAGGATTCAGGTATTGTTTTGTATGCACCAATTCAAGTCCTGTTTGATTGTCAGAACGAACTTTTACTGTTACAGATGAATAGGCCAATTGCATCTTGGATTTCTCCTTCTGTAACCCAGATTTTATGTGTATTTTCTCTAGCGCAGTTGCTGAGAAATGGCCAATGAGAATCACGGAAGCCCTGCGGAGGAGGCATCTCTAATGAGTCACTCACCTGGTACCTCCAACCAGAACCAGCCCAGCTCACCCAAACCCATGCGGCTGGTGCAGGATCTCCCAGGTACTGGTTCTGCTTTTGAGAAGCCCCAGTATGGATTTCTGAAGGACTTGGGTAGCAGGGAGAAGTAGGTGAAGTGAGAGACCACCGGGCACATTCCGTGTGCTGTGACAGTAATGAGGACCTGAAGGGCAGGGCTCTTGCTGAGGAGCAGTGCTGACTTTCTGTGTCTCCTCAGATGAGCTGGTGCAGGCTGGCTGGGAGAAGTGCTGGAGCAAGCGGGAGAATCGCCCGTACTATTTCAACCGCTTCACTAACCAGTCCCTGTGGGAAATGCCTGTCCTGGGGCAGCACGATGTCATTGTAAGTAACGGTTATCACAGGGGGCTGTGCTGCTCCGGGCACAGTCTGAGGCTGCACCCTCGAAGACCTGCGGTTACGTGTGTGGGTGGCTCCTGGGTGCTTTCTGACTCCTCTCGGAATCCAGAGCTTCGTCTGGTTCTGATGAGACGTTCCTTATGCAGATGCACACCCAGGTAGTGGTGTTCCAGATGTGCTGCGCTGCTCAAAGAGTACTCAAGCTGGGGAAGCTTGTTGTGTTTCTTTTTAAGTTTTGTATCTAAGTTTTATTTGTTTGTTTAAACAAACCAAACCTACAGGGAGAAGCCTATAAGAGAATTCTGTAAATTTCCACAGTTGCCAACATTAACGTCCTTATTTACATCTACTTAGGCGCCTGGGGCAGTGAGATGGAAAGATAAGAGGGCTTATTGCCTTCATTTGGGACTCTGCAGTGGGAATGGATGAGCTAATGAGTACCGTGTTTTGGACCCTCTTAGTCAGACCCTCTGGGACTGAACGCGGCTCCTATGCCGCTGGAAGGTGGAATGACAGAGACCTCTGTGGAGAGCAAGCAGAGGAAGAGGAGATTCTCTGAGGAAGTTCCACCCAGTGGCAACAGCACGAAAAAGCCCAAGGTGGGTCTTTTTTCCTAAAACTAATAAGACTAGGGGCATTGTGCAAACCAACCTCCAGGGCCCGGGGCTTGGACCTTGATTTTGAGCAAGTCAGGCCATCCTAGCATTGCTCTGACTGCGGTGTCTTCAGAAAACAGGAGAACAGAATCTGACCCACCTCCTGCCAGGTTGCCATTTCACTCGTGCAGCCTGAGATGGAGGTTGAGAGGTGCTACAGAACAGATTATGACTGAGAAATGCGCTGGTCTGCAGGTCCTTACTGACCTCTGGTGACAGGCAAAATGTGCTCTAGCAGTTTGTTGGGTATCCTGAGTGACGTGCTGCTGAGGGGTTGTTCAGTGTGCTGGGCTTGTTCCTCGTTTGCTTTTTTCTGATGTAGTCATCCATATTTTTCACTTCCAGGTGGATATTCCAGGAAACCCAGCTGCCCAGTCAGTCCCCATCTCTCCCAGTATTCCAGGGAGCTCTGTTCTGAAGGCATGGTGTGTTTCGCCTGAAGATAAACAGCAGGCAGCTCTTTTACGACCATCGGAGTGAGTTGTCTCTGTTTGTCTTCTGCTCTTTCCTTGGTAGTAGAAAGCTGGTTTTCCAAATGTCTTTGTAGAAAAACTTGAAGGATACAACACCTCCCCTGCTGTCTTTTCAGGGAAAGTGGAATCCTAATAGTTCTGTCTCCTGGCTTATAAAAAGTTCTAGATGTTTTTAAATGTGACATTTGCTAATTAGCTGATGGTCTAGCCATCTTGATGACATTTGCTTCTGCCGTAGAGTATACTGGGACCTGGATATTCAGACAAATGCGGTGATTAAGCAAAAGGCACCATCTGAAGTGCTGTCTCCACATCCTGAGGTGGAGCTGCTTCGATCCCAACTTATTCTCAAGCTGCGGCAGCACTATCGTGAGCTCTGCCAACAGAGAGAAGGTAAATTCTTGCTGTCCCCACCTTTTTTTTGTCTTCTCAACTCTGTAGTGCTGTGATGTTCTTCCTTCTGGTTTACTTCTGTCTGTTTATCTTGTGATCATCTCTTTTTGTTGTGGTTAAACTCTCTGTGACATTGTATAATTTGCTATGTTGTGATCTTGTGATACTGTATAATTTTGCCGTTAAGTAGACTTTTAGCCTGATCATCCTTATCAGAGCTTCTGGGCATCTCTTTAATGCTACCATATTAATTAGACCCTTTTTCTGCACTCCTGCAGGAATTGACCCCCCAAGGGAGTCCTTTAATCGCTGGATGTTGGAGAGGAAGGTGGTTGACAAAGGGACAGATCCTCTGTTACCTAGTGACTGCGAGCCAGTAGTTTCTCCCTCCATGTTTAGAGAAATCATGAACGACATTCCGATCAGGTACGGCTCACAGAGACCACTTCCTGCACTTTGTGTCTTGGAGCAATCCAGTGATTTGTCTGATGTTCTGGGCTCTTGTGTCCTGCTTTCCTTGATGAAGTGGTAGGGCGCTACTGATGTAACGTGTGGGAGCTGGACTGGGCCTCCGGGCTGTTATGGCAGCACTGAAATTGATGCCTGTGAATTTATGCTTTTGTCAGATTATCCAGAATCAAGTTCCGTGAGGAAGCCAAGAGGCTACTCTTCAAGTATGCTGAGGCTGCCAAACGGCTTATTGAATCCAGGTAGGAGTTTTACAGTTCTGCCACTTAAAAAAAAAAAGAAAGTTTACAAGAGTTTTTAGAAGGGACTACCGTATCCCACCTTATTCAACACTGATCATCATCTTACTGAGTTGGCAGAAAGTTAGGAACATACTGAAGGAAAGCAATAATGCTGGAGGGATCTCCTGGTGATAATTTTACAATAAGATCAGGCATTGGGAAGCTGAATGGGTAGAACTGGACATGGAATTCTTTCTTAAGTTGTTTGTCCCTAGTATTACGAGGATAGTTGGGCAGTCAGTGCTATGAAAAAGCACCCAGTGTAAAGTGGTATTTTATTATACCATGTCTAATTTTTCTCAAGAGTTCTGCTATGTGAGTGAATTGAGTAAGATAGCCTCATTTAAACACTACAAAACTTGGTAGCAGGATAGCTTTCACACAGTCGCAAATTCCTAACGGTGCCTGCATTCGAAAAGGAGAGGCAAGAGCAAAATGGACCATTTCCCTGTTAGGTAAATCCTTTATCCGCCCTTCCTGTTGCAGAAAGGACAGCAGCAGCCACACAGTGTTTCTGAAATAATGCGGCAGTTTCTAGTCGTACAGTGTCTGTGAGTGCTTTCCACGGGAGGCCTGGGTGGGAGTGACAGGGTAGGGCCTTGAGGAAGTGTTGGCAGCTGTTTGCCCCCACTAATAGAAAAGTGCTGTGGTGGGATGGAATATGTTGCTGCACAGCTGTGGGTAAAATCTTGTGTCTCCGGTGCATGCAGGAGTGCATCACCAGACAGCAGAAAAGTGGTGAAGTGGAATGTAGAGGACACCTTCAGCTGGCTGCGACGGGACCACTCTGCCTCTAAGGAGGACTACATGGTCTGTATCCCTGCGCTTGTGCAGCTGGGTGCACTGGGAGCATGTGGGGCGTGTGGGGCCAGGAAAGGGTCCTTGGGAAGGCTGTGATCATTCTGCTCTGTGCAGCGTAAGTGAAAGCTCTGATACACAAGGGAATCTGGTTCTGGGTTTTTTAAGGGATTTTCTGATCCTGCAGGACCGCCTGGAGCACTTGCGCAAACAGTGTGGGCCCCATGTGTCTGCTGCAGCAAAGGACTCTGTTGAAGGCATCTGCAGCAAGATTTATTATATATCCCTCGAATACGTCAAGCGGATCCGTGAGAAGCATCTTGCAATCCTCAAAGAGAACAATATATCTGGTATGCAGTAACCTGAAGAGTCATAGGAGTTCAGCATTTGGCACCGCTGTAAAGGCAGTGCACTCTGTCCTGCTCCCGCTTTAGACAGTGATGAGTTGGGAGGGCAGCTCTGAGCGCACAGGCTTGTGTTTGATTGAGTCAGATATACCCAGCCCGCCACAGTCACCAGGTAACTGGTGCCATTATCAGCTGTGACAGCAAATGGCTTTAGTGCCTCCTTGACGGGATTCAGCAGCTTCCAGAGCTCAGCACGCTGAAGGGGGCATTAGCTCATTTCCCAGCACAGCCCTGTCTTGCGCTGCTGCTGCGGGAATTCCTGCACCACTCCCTTTCCTAATGCCAGACCCTCTGTCTGCCCTCTCCTCTCTACCACATCTTGGTCTCTGAGCACCTTGGAAACTCCTGTGCATCCCAGGGATCACTAAGCACTCTTTCCTTGCAGAGGATTCTTGTTCCTTGAACTTTTCTCTGTGTTCATTCTTCCCATTTTATATCCGTACTTCTGCCTCTAGCACTCTTCAGACTTCTTCTCTTTTAGATCCTTGCTTTTGTCAGACAGCTCCCTCCAGATCCCCGTGTCTGCCTTTTGGCACTTGTCTTCCGTCCCATCTGTGTCCAAGATCCCTTCCTAGTGCTCTTTCCTGTGAACTCTCTTGTTTCTGCTGAAGTTGAGACTCAGCTGCCGTCCGAGATGGGTAACCACCAGGTGGCAGAAAGATTCCTTTTCCTCCAGCCCTTCATGGCCTGAGAACGTTTATTGTTCTTTGAATTTGGGGCAAACTGAAAAAACAACTATTGCGAAAGCAATTTACCCATCTGGAACATGGCTAAAGATGCTGAAATGGTGCTGCTTGCCGGGCTGCTGTGTTAGAGATAGAGAAATACTGTCAAGTGAATCCCTATTGCGCTCTGCTAATGGATCATGGAATTAATTTGGGAATTGGCCCTGAACCTAGGTAGCTGCCTACACAATATACGAGCAGCAACTACTGTGTTTTTGCAGGGACTGTTCTGTTTTTCAGCCATAGCCTCTATCGCTGCATGTTTTGAGAGGGAAGCTTGGGGTCTTGCTTGTGTTGTAATGGGCTGCATTCTGTTTTTAATTGATTCTCTGTAGCTGAGATGGAAGCTCCTGAAGTCCAGGACAGACTTGTGTATTGTTACCCAGTGAGACTGGCCATCCCGTGTCCTCCGCTGCCCAGCGTGGAGATGCACATGGAGAACAACGTGGCCTGTGTGCGGTACAAGGGCGAGATGGTCAAAGTCAGTCGCAACTACTTCAGCAAGCTGGTGAGCGCCGTGGGCAGGTGCCCTTGGGCAAGGGCGTTTCCCCCTTTTCCTTTGGGAGAGGGGAGTGCATGGTGGGATGGGGTGCTGGGGACATTGCCACAATGTGCTTGTGTACTGACTGCAGTAACTGTCCTGGCTTTGCTTTTAACGGCTGGGCTTTCTCTTCCAGTGGCTTCTCTATCGGTACAGTTGCATTGATGACTCTGGCTTTGAAAAGTTTCTGCCCAGGGTTTGGTGCCTTCTTCGTCGATACCAGGTACCACGGTCATTATGTATCAGGAAGCTCTAGTAATACTGGGGAATTGAACTTACTGCCAGTGCTGAGACCTGTGACTCTGGGAGCCTGATGCAAAATCAGTCCTAAACAAGGTCTGTGTCTGTTCCTGGTCTGTTGAGATGGGGTTTCAGTCTGGGGAGCAATTGTGATCTTGACAGAAGACCTCAGTGGGGATAAACTCTTAGGAAAAAAGACTTCCATAGTTTGGATTTGTGTGTTCTGAGGCTGGTCCGAAGCTTCCTGGGGAGGATATGTGAAGGCAGCAGTTGGCTTGTGGGGCCTGATTTGGATGAAGTATCTAAAAAGCATTCTTGGGTACATGCAGGGGACCTACAAGAATTTGAGAAAGGAAGAGGGGGCCCTGCGTACCTAGAGGCGTGGGTGCATGGACGTGTGGCCCTGGGTCCGTGTTCAGTGAAGGGAGCAGCAGGAACGCAGCCGAGTGCAGGTGTCGCTCACCGGGCTTTGCTCTCCTCAGATGATGTTCGGTGTTGGTCTGTATGAAGGAACTGGCCTGCAGGGGGCACTTCCCGTGCATGTCTTCGAGGCCCTCCACAAGCTCTTTGGAGTGAGTTTTGAATGCTTTGCCTCGCCCCTGAATTGCTATTTTAAACAGTACTGTTCGGCCTTCTTGGATACAGACGGGTATTTTGGATCCAGGGGGTGAGTCCAACGTTACGGTGCCCTTGCCGTGTGTCTGTGTGCGTGCGAGCGTGTGTGGAAATGGCTCAAGATAGGCAGCTTTGTCTGTGAGTTCAGAGGTGCAGCTGGCTGTGGGGCGTCTGCTCAAAAGGACACGTGCTATAAGCTGCTGAAGGCAGTGAGGGGACGCATGGTCTGCAAAACAATCAGGAGTTAGTCCAGTTAGAGGGGGCCTGGTCCCTGGTGTGATGAGCTGCGTAGGTCTGTCAGTGCTTGCCCTTGTCCTGAAGAAAAGGAGCACTGGGCGCTCGAGCAGTCAGCAGTGACAGCCGGCCTGCCGCGAGCGCAGGCGGAGGGGGTCCCAGCGAGGAGCTGCGCTCAGGACGCAGCAAGCCCCGTGCGCAGGGCTTCCCGGGGTACGGCTGCCTTTCCTCAGGATGTGGGTGCTTTTGAAGATGTTGGAGCAAATCCCTGCTTATCTGATTGGTGTCTTTGTCTCTCTCTTCCAGCCCGTGCCTGGATTTCTTCCCTATAAGTGGCTCTTTTGAGGCAAATCCTCCATTCTGTGAGGAACTGATGGATGCCATGGTATCTCATTTTGAGGTATGCTCACTCACCTGCGCTGCTGTTCTGAGGGGATCTGTGCAGTCCCCTTCTCTCCAGTGCTGCGTCCTCACACTAGGGCTGTAATTCAAGAGGCAAAAGACTGTGGTGGCAGATTTACTGTTCAGGAAGCAGAAATGTGTCGTTTTTGTAGAACTTGTCACTGCTCAGTCCAGGCTAAAATAGTGCTTTTATTTTTTGGCTTAGAAACTGCTGGAAAGTTCCAGTGAGCCCCTCTCCTTTATTGTCTTCATCCCTGAGTGGAGGGACCCTCCTACACCAGCCCTGACCCGCATGGAACAGAGCAAGTTCAAGCGGCACCAGCTCATCCTGCCAGCCTTTGATCACGAGTACCGCAGCGGGTCTCAGCACATCTGCAAAAAGTAGGCCTGTCTCTTGAGTTGTGAGTGTCCCGGTGCTTCTAGGAGTGTGCTTTTGATGAGCTGCGCAGACATATGTCAGGAATATCCCATGCCAAGTTGAAATCTATGAATAGGACAGATAAGAAGAAATGTCCATAATCATCCTGGATGTTTAAGACAAGAATAGAGTGTGCTGTGGATTTATATATTTGTTTACTGACCACTGAGTGTTTCACTTAATTAAAAAGCGTGCGAGTTGAGTCTTCCTGGGTACAAGTGTAATCTGAACAACGTGGTGCTGTGCTGGTTGTCTGTGCCCCCGTTAACTGCAGCGTGGTGGTTCGCTGCTGCTGACAGCCCAGCGCAGCGGTGCCTCCCCAGCGCTGCAGTAGCGAGGGGCCTCCAGGCACTCCGTGGCTGTCGCACAGCCCTTTCCCTCCTAGTTATGAGGAGAAGGGACAGCTCACCTAAGAGCTGCCCGTGGGGCAGGAGGGGTGCGTGTGGGGAGCTGCGTGGGAGCTCGGCACAGGTGCATGCTGAGCGCTGCCCTTTTCCTTGCAGAGAGGAGATGTACTACAAGGCCGTGCACAACACTGCCGTGCTCTTCCTGCAGAACAGCGCGGGCTTCTCCAAGTGGGAGCCCACCCCGGAGCGGCTGCAGGAGCTGGTCGCAGCCTACAAGCATTCAGGCCGGACCCTTAGTTCCTCGAGTTCCTCATCCTCATCTTCATCCTCCTCCACAGCAGATAAAGAGCGGGAGCTGGGCCGAGAGCAAAGCAGCAGCCGGGAGACTAATCCCAACTAATGTGCCGAGGTGAGAGGCAGGGACGGCGCCGCCGGAGGAGGCTTCCCGGGGCAGCGGAGAGACTGCTGGCTGCAGCCCCGGCTGGGGGGGACTCTTGCGCAGCAGCCCCCAGCACCCGTCTCCTCTGCAAAGTCGCCAGCACCGCGGGGCCGGGAGCGCGGGGCGGCTTGGGCGCTGCCCGCGCCGAGGGCCGGGCGTCCGGATGCAGCGCAGCACGAGAGCGGCAGGAGAGGAGGCCCCTTTGGCACCAGAGTGTGGAGGTGGCGGGGAGGGCCGGCCGGAGCTGGGGCGCGCCCGGATGGACAGATGGAGAGACTGACAAAGGGTGACTGCTGAAGTGGCACCTGGTGCCACGTCCGGAGCTGTCCCGGCACCGCCGGAGCCAGCACGGGCAGAGAGGAGCGGGCAGAGCCCGGCGGCCCCGGCGCCAGCCCCGCTCCATGTCCATAGTGTAAATAGTTCTATCCATGGCCCCCGCGCTCCTCGCGGGGCTTCTTTCCATTGCATCCGTGTTTCTTTTCCACACGTCCGAGTCCCGTGTCGGCTGGCGCTGTTTACCGGAGTGGCGACGAGCGCAGAGCCGGAGTTCCTTGGTGTGTAAAGACGTCTTTGCAGCTGTTTTGTAGTCGTTGTGGTTTTTATGCGGAGCCTCTGGGCTTTATTTAACCTCCTTGGGTTTTGTTTTGTAAGGATTAATTTAACACAGCTAACCATTTTATTACTTTTATCAAGAAGAGCAAAGTCTATTTTTGATTTCCGTTTCCTCGTTCGCAGGAACATTAAAGACCAGCATACAGCCCTGCCTCGTGTCGCTGCCTTCACTGCCCGCCCAGGGCCTGTGGTCTCACCTTGGGCTGCTCTTTCTTGTTCTGAGTGAAGGGTAGAAAATCGTCATTTTAGAACTTGTGTTTCTCTAACACATTGCTTGAATTTCAGAAAAGTACAAACTGAGAGACCCAGGATGTTTAATAATTTATCCATCACATTAAGAGTCAAAAGGTACAATGACAAACGAAGCAAAGGTGTTGGTAATGGAAATATGGGTAGCTTCTCCAAGAAAAAGGTAGTAATAAAAAAGTGTCAGTAAAGGAAAGATTTTATCATCATCATCATCCTCAGTTTGATTGTTTAGGGAATTCTCCTGCATCCGCTCCCTGACACTTGCGTGGAGCCATTGGTGACATCGAGTCTTGATAAAAGCTGCAGGTACTGCAGAACCTGCCCTTTGCTTGGATAAATGGTCCTAGCGATTAATTGTCCTTCATGTGCAGACCTTCCCCTGCTGCCTTTGCCTTGGTTCAGCTTCCAGCCAGCGCTGTGCTCTGGCTCTGGCTGTTGCCTTTGAGAATCATCTGCCTCCCGGAGTCTCTTGCATCGGTGCGGTGAGGGGAGGGTTGTCCTGGGAGTTCCAGTCTCCTGCAGTTCCAGCATGGGGTTTTTCTGGGTTTCGGAAATATCGTGACCCAAACTGTAGAGCTCCTCCCTACTTTGAACGGGGTGTTCCTGGGTGGGGTAGCGTCACCCGGGAGTCGTATCGTGATGGAACCGGTGAGACTGAGTTTGGTCCTGTGGGTCTGAACGTACGTCAACACATCACGAACGACGGGGCTGAGGAGGCGCCTCACGCCCTGCCGGTGCCAGCGCCTGCGCGCGGAGCCTCTGCGCCCTGCGGCACCGAGACCTCCCTCGGCCCAGCCGGGCGTCGGGTGCTTCAGCTACTGGGGGTGACTGCACAGGAGACCTTGACATCGTCGGCCTCCTTTAATTATATTTCAAAGCAGTAACTGCAGCAGTAAAAGAAGCCATTTTTAAAGCCTTTTTCCCCCTCCGTTCATTCTCTTGAGCCGGGGTAGGTTCTTCAAGGGCCGGTTCTCAGAGCCCCCCTAACGCAGGCGGGGGGGAAGGATGAAGACAACCGGATCAAGACGCACCGAACAAGAGGTTTTTCATTTCCGGCCCACCACAAGCATACCATTGCCCCTCTGCTATTTTTGCAGACATCCCTGCTCCCCACAGCCTTTAGCAGATCTTCCCCAGTCTCTTNTAGGTTCTTCAAGGGCCGGTTCTCAGAGGCCCCCTAACGCAGGCAGGGGGGAAGGATGAAGACGGCCGGATCCACGCTCACATNAGGTTTTTCATTTCCGGCCCACCACAAGCATACCATTGCCCCTCTGCTATTTTTGCAGACATCCCTGCTCCCCACAGCCTTTAGCAGATCTTCCCCAGTCTCTTGGCCCTTTCAAAGTTACTCTGTCCTCTTGGTGCTGGGGTAAATGTGGCTTCCTTGGTGGGCCAGAGTGCTCCTGCGCCCTGGGCTCTGGGCAGCACTGCCCTCCAGAGTGGGCAACCAGGCAGCCCGGCAGAGCCTTCGGGTGCGTGAGGCACAGCCCATTCTCCTGGGAAGAGCCAGGGACACCACACTGCGTCAGGTCAGAACACAACACCTGGCAGGGGCTATGTGTGTGCAAGCCAGAGGTCTTCACGTGCCTCAGCGCTCACCGCGCTCACAGGCTGGGCACCTGCGGGGTAAGTCGGTAATTGCCCCATGAGTGATGCCATGACTGAGTGCTGCCGCGCTGCTTGGTGGCTCTGGAAGAACCTCACGTATGCAGACAGGGCAGAAGATGCTTTTAGAAAGAGAGCGTCAGGGTTGAGCCCTGGCCCTGCTGGTGCTGTGACCGTGGGCTCTCCAGGTTCCTGTTCCAGGTTCAGATTCCCCGAAGTCCCCTGGAGAGCTTTCCTGCACCCCTCGGATACCTCTTGCAGCTCTGCCTTGACTGGAGCAAGGAGTGGAGAAGGGCAGAGGAGCCCTGTGAGGACCTGACAAACAGGTCTGGTCTTAGGAGAAGAGAAGAACGTGCTGGGACCCAGCGCGGGGCCTGAGCCCGAGGCAGCCGCGGGGAGAGGGGGTAAAACACATTGCAGAGGGGCTGATTCGGGCTGCAGGGGGCCCGAGGGCTGCTGAGCAGCCAGGACCTCCCGCAGGTTCGGGGCTGCAGCACCGCGACCCCTGCGAGAACTGCTGGAATTCCTGCCCCTCGGAATTCCTGCACCCTTGGAATTCCTGCCCCTCGGAATTCCTGCCCCTCGGAATTCCTGCACCCTCTGAACCGACACTGCTGCCGCTCTGGTCGGGTGCTCCTGCCCCGTGGGGGGCTCGCTCTGCGGCGCGCGGCGCGGCCCGGCGTGCGGCGCT
>VWPW01019617.1:1067-21389 GCA_013389825.1 Crypturellus undulatus | reverse complement strand
AATTCTGCAAAATGAAGCTCTTACCACGCAGCCCAGCTTGAGGACGCAGCGGGCCGGGGCAGCTCTTGTGCCTGCANCAAATAATCCTCTGGCTTCAGCAGCGAGCTCGGCGGATCAAAGGAGCTGACAGATCTGTAAACTCCTCTAGACAAGGACCTTTTAAGAGCGTGTTGCAGCCACGTGAAGGTTGCAAGCGCATTACGGTTGCTTGCTCTTTCGGGATAGGAAAAAGCAGCAAAGATTAAGAGCGAAAAAGAAAGAAATTCTGCAAAATGAAGCTCTTACCACACAGCCCGGCTTGAGGACGCAGCGGGCCGGGGCTCTCGTGCCTGCAGAGCGGAGCGCGCTCCTCGCTCGAGGAAACCTCGGGGCTCCGCGGCTTCCTCCGCGGCCCCTTCCGCTCCCCGGCTGCACCGGGGGTTACTCAACAGCGCAGGCGGCCGGTGCTGCAATGGGGACGCTCGTGGCCACAAAGCAAACGGTTCCAGCTCCAAATGGTGCTTGGCCGGGCCGGGATCCCCCTGGGAATCCAGCTCTTCTTCCCTGCCTGCCCCAAGGAACGTGGGGCTTTGGCACCTGCTCGATGCAGGGCCCCTCGGTTTGCCCCACGCGCAGCTGTGCCCTCCCCTGCGCTCGGCGGAACGGACAGAGGCGCCGGCCGCCGCTCTCTCTTTCCAATATTTTAATGAGTCGCTACATCTTACACTCATAATTATAAAAGAATAAGAATCCATAAAAATATTTTCTTTTCATAATACGCACTTAAAATACTCCAGGGCAAGTTGACGTGGTTCATTAGGGTGGGTTTGTTTCTCTTTTTGCCCTGGCAGAACCCTTGGCTTGAGGGGGGTATGTGCTCCCCTGAGGTGCGATTGCTCAATCCCCCCTCCCCAGAACTGCAGTTCCTGTTGAGCAGGTAAATAAAAACCAGAACGGAGCATTTGCTGAGTCGATGGGCAAGAGGAACAGTCACTGACCCGCAGAGAACTGAAGCACAGCCGATTTCAGTGCACGTCTGAAAGCTCAGGATGCCAGGGAAGGAGGTGGGATCAGGAGGCGGCACAGAGAACGGCGGGAGGGAGAATTTGCATAAATATCATCCATTTTGTGTTGCAAAAACCCAAATGCTGCTGCGATCTCTCGAGAGACGGTCTCTGGCTGTAGCCAGCTGCTCCGGCTGCCCTGCTACCTGTTGGCACAACTCTGCTTGTGAGCGGCCATTAGAGGAGGGGTCAGGGGACGCTGTCAACGACCCCAGCCCTTTTCCTCCATCTGCTCTGCAAAATTAAAAAGAAAACCAGAAAGGACTAGTGTTGCATGCTCCTGTCGAGCTCTCTTCACGTCCTGGGGCTCCACGTTTGTCACGGCGGGGCCAGGACACAGCAGCAGCGATCAGCTCCCTTGGGACTCAACCTCAGGTAGTTCTCTCTTCCCTCCCACTCCTGGCTTAAGGCAGCTTGTTGCTTCAGCTCTTCCGTTTCCAACGTAGGCACTGAGTTCTTGCAGGTGAGAGCAGGGGAACCGCAGAGGAAGGGGAAAGGCCGGGGCAGAGAGATTGACACAAACCTCAGCCTCAGGAGACAGACCGCTGTCCATTGATTCCCAGGAGAGAGGGAGTAGCAGCAAAATAAGCGATTAACAGCCAGGCCGGAGGAGAGGAAGAGGAGGGCAGCCGAGCAGGGGCAGCCCCCCAGCTCGGGAAGTGAAAGAAGGTGGCACTGTCCAAAGGGGGGCACCCTCCGGCCTCGCTTGGCCCAGCCGGGGCCTGGCCCTTGTGCTCTGGCCGCGGAGGGAGGCGCTGGCGGCGGGACGGGGCCGGGGAGCGGGGCTGGCGGCGTCCAGCCCGCGGAGCCGGGGCTCTCAGAGGTATTCTTGTAGAAAGTGCAGCAGCGTGATCTCGTAGTGCTCTCCCGACTCGGGGCACCGAATACTGTGTCTCTCGTTGGGGTAAATCTGCGTGGAAGCGGACAGGGCAGGTCAGCGGGAGCCGCTCGTGCCACGCGGACGAACCACCCCGAGCCCGGGCCCTGCTGGAGCAGGGAGTTGGACTGGATGATCCCTAGAGGTCCCTTCCAAGCTCAGCCATTCTGGGATTCCGTGATTCCCATCAGCTCGCATCCAGGCTCCACAGAGGACAAGGGGAGCCAGGGAAGGCTCCCCACATCCCTCCTCCTGCCATGAGGCCACCAACACAGTGGCAGTTGAGGGGAGAAGGAAAGTTCCAGGCCCGAGGACAGCAGTCCTGTTTGCATAATGCTTTTAGCCACAGGCCATGTTTGGTAGCAATAAAACAGCCACAGTGCCACCTCCTGGCCACCTCTTGGGGTCAGATTAAGCACTCAGAGCTTTTACTATCATCTGTGGTGCCACAAGATGCTGCACAGCCACCGCCACCTTTCCCACCCCCTGGGACAGAGAGTCCAAACCCTTTTCTGCTTCCAGTTTTAAGGGACTTCCCCACCTCGCTCTGGTTCCCCTTACCTGCAACTGGTAAGGTTTTCCTGCCCGGATTAGCTGTGATACCAGGAAGTTGGTATGAAAAAAGTGCACATTTTCATCCAAAAAGCCATGGAGGATGAGCAAGCGATTTGGCCTGGAGAGAGGACAGGAGATAGGATGAGAATCTGCACACAGAGCTCTGCAGTGGGTCTAAGCAGAGAGATGCCCGTCACCAAGCTGGGAACAGGCAGCATTTGGCAGGGCACAAGGCCACAGAAATGGTCTTCAACCCCTCCCTGGCAAAACGGGTTGGAGTGAATCAGCCCCGTGAGTTAAAATCAAACATGGTCACGAAGCACCCACCCTCCCGGGGCTCAGCAGGAGCAGAGCAGCAGCAGGGAGCAGGTCTGCAGCCCATCGGCCAGCCCTGGGGGGACTCACTCATTGGGAAGCTTTTCCACGTGCAGCGCCACGGAGCCGGCCTCATAGCCTTGCTGGTTGTTTTCTGGGATGTCCATGTACCGCTCGGTATAGCCGGTGTCATATGCCATCCAAACTGTGACAGGGGCACCTGCTATAGCAATCTGTCAAAGCAAGAGGAGGCAGGAGACAGCTTCAGTTATCAAGTACTAAAGAGTTTAAGTGTCACCCATCCTCCTGAAGAGCCAGGAAAACAAAACAAAATGAAACAAAACAAAAAAGCCTCTGGAAAAATCCTGGCTCAAACCAGGATTCTTCTAAAAACAGATCCCCATGTAACACCTAGATTCTTCCTAACATTGTTCCTCCCATATTCAGAATGAGGCAAATTCTTATGCATCAGCACTAAAGGCTACTTCTTTTCAAGGAACTTCCAGTAGAATGCAGGAATTGCTAGGTGGAATTTTACAACAGACCAAAGTTTTAAAAACCTAAAAAAACTAGTGATTTTTCTTCTCCCACTGCCATGTAACTTAAAAATCTTCACCCTTTATCACCCACAAGATTTCTTAAATCCATGATGCACTAACCACATTCCCAATAGAAGGAACAAATTCTGCCAAAGAGCCAGCAGAATCTGTAGGGATATTACAGGGATATTATTGCCTCTTCCTAAAACCCCCGATGCCAACTTCAAACACCAGGTATAGAGCAGGGAGAGCTACATCTCTCCCAAGATAACCCTCAAGCACGGACTTACCTTGAAGATATTGGGTTTACAGATAAGACCCATGAGGGAGAGAAACCCCCCATAGGACCAGCCGTGGATGGCCACTCGAGTCAAGTCGATGAACCCGTACTTCTCTGCTACGTAATGTAAACCTTCCACCTGGTCCTCTATCTCCACCTGACCCTAAAAGGCAACAAGGAAGCTCAAGTCAGTGGCTTTTTAAACACAAAAACCTGAGAGACAGATAAAGGCAGGAACTACAGAGGCAAGTGTAGAGCCAAGCAGCTTCAGAAAAAGCAAAGGAGCAGAGGTTCAAAGTACGTTACCATCTGGTTTTTCAGGGCCCCTTCAAATTTGAGTCCTCGCTGGCAGGAACCCCGTCCATCAATCACCACCACTGCATAGCCGAGGGATGCTAACGTGTTTAGCCGCAAGTACTTGATGCCTTTGAAGGAGTTATTCACTAGCTGCACCTGCAAGGGGACAAAAGGAAAAGTTTCAGAGCTGAGCAGCTGCCTTCCGACTGTCCCGCCATGTAGAACCTGTGCTAGAACAGGTAAAAGAGATACCAGAGCCACATAGATTAGTCTAAATAAGGGAAGTCATCTGAGGTTTGAAATAACGATGTGAGCAGAGGTCCAGCGATCCATCCTAACCNGCAGCTGCCTTCCGACTGTCCCGCCATGTAGAACCTGTGCTAGAACAGGTAAAAGAGATACCAGAGTCACATAGATTAGTCATCTGAGGTTTGAAACAGTGATGTGAGCAGAGGTCCAGCGATCAATCCTAACCAGAGCACAAGGCTTGATCCAGGACCAAGCTACTTGGAGCTGTCACAGGCAGCAATCCCAAGGCTGAAGCCAGCAGTCAACCAGCTGCATTCTTACCTGAGGGCCTCCGTATACAAACAGCACTGTGGGATGCTTCTTCCCAGCTTGGACGTCGTGAGGTTTGTAGACCATCCCATAGAGCTCAACATCCGACTGAGTGCGGAAGTGGAAGATCTCAGGCGGGACGTAATCCGGGGGGCAACCTGCAAAAGGAATTTCAGATCATCCATGAACACATTGTTGGGCGGATGGAGAAATTCTTTTGCTCCTGTGAGCTGCGTTTCATCCTTTAAAAGGTTGGAGCCTTGGAATGAAGTGGCCAATTCTTTAGGCAAACTGTGAACACCTAAGAACAGAGGCAGGTAAACCTTGTACCTTGGCCAACTGCTTTCATTTGGGGCATGAAGCAAATTCTGAAGAGTCCCTGTCCCCTTCCTTGACTGAGCTCTCCACTATGGATCTACACCCTCACCCCCTGAGTGGACACGATTCATTTTCCCATCCAACAAAGCTACTTGGGTCGCTTCCCTCTCCACCACTTTCGGCTCCTGCTCACAGGAAGAGCATCACAGACTGCGCTGAGACCTTCTAGGACACTTACTGGCTGCCTCCATCATGCTAGCCCAAAACTTGGGCTGCTTGTGGAGCGGGTCATCGTCGGAGCCACTGAGCTTATAGACGTGCACGCAGGGCGGAGTGCTCACGCTGCTGTAGTGACTGATGAACATATCAAAGTTCTGCAGATGGAAGGGAGAAAAATTAGGGGAGCAAAGTCTTTCCTTTCCCATATCCAGTCTCCTCAAACCAGAGTCGCCACACTTCAAACCACCAACGCAAAGAAACCCTCAGGATTCGTTAACTGGCCATGACTTGGGACAGCTCCTAGTTACAACCGCTGTCACTTAGGAGATGAAGGGGTCTCCAGGTTAAGGAGAAAGGAACCAACCTGGCTCATGGAGCAGCTGTGGGAGAAGCCCGGGGTGGTCAGCCGCACAATTTCTCCAGGAGACTCGTAGCTCACTACGTAGAGATGATGCTCCAGCGGGGTGTCCTTCGTGCCTTGGAAATACACCAGCTTCGTAGCCTCATTGACCCAGATCTGTAGGGAGAAGAGCGTGCTCAGCAGCAGAAGGATGACAACGCCTGCTCCCTTGCCAAGGTAAACAGTCTGTCCCCAGGCAGAACCCGCTCCAACACAAATAGACCATGACAGACTGCTCATGGCACTGGGGACAGCACACAAGGCCTGTTGATATGACAGGTTAGAGAACACACGTGCAGCTCAACGCAGAACCACACATAGCCCAGTGAAATGACAGAGAAATCAGTCAGTTTTTTGGGAAAATCCACTGCATTTGCTTACTAAGCAGCATTAAGGACTCCGTTATAGTTGAAGCTTGAAGCTCCTATGCTTAAGTGTGGTGCTTTTCCTATACTATTTCCTGATTATAAAAGCAAAGACGTTTTCTAGCAATCATACAAATCAATTCTCAGTTGAAAGAAGAGTCTAACAACCTTAACAGTACCAAACTCCATGTGAAAGCAAGTTTCCAATGTCCAGATAAAGAGCGGTTTCTAAAAACCACCTGGTCAGCCAGGAATAGAAATGACAGCTTAAATGCAGCATCAATCCAGCAACAGTAGCTAAACTGTTTTCCACCTTACACTTTCCAAACGCTGAGGCCCAAATGCTATTTCTAGCTAACCGGCAGTTTTAAAAGCACTGGGGACAGCAAAGGGAAAGAAATATCAAAGTCGGGTGGCTGGGAAAGCCACACAGAGCCCCATGGAGCAACAAATGCATCAAAATAATTGCTGCTAACAGGATTTGAGACCAAACACGTACAGGGAAGTGCTGGGGCCCAAATCAACATCATGTACAGTGAGAAACCACATGGGGCAGGACAGCAGGTTAATTGCAGTTTGAGGAAAAGCAGCAAAAAAAGAGTGCATGAAACTGCAAGCCTTCTGCAAAGCAAGAAGTGAAAATCCTGATTAACTGGGAATGAACAGACAAGGTTTTTATTTTGACAGAATTCACCTGAGAGCACTAAAGTTCAGATTTGGAGCTAATTCCTTAAGCAAAACAGAACCAGACTTTACGAGATAACTAAAAATTCCTCTTTGGCAATACAACCAATAACAGTTGTAGTCCCTCCATATTCTAATTGCTTTCTGCTCCCCATCTGTTGCCTTCTTAAAGGCTGCTGAGGCATCAGCTGGAAACCAAGAGATAACTCTCAGCACTAAGACAAATTCCCAATTCTGAAGTGCTTATTGGGGCTAAAATGCTTTAGCCAGGGCAGTATGCCCAGCCTTCTCCACAAAAGAGTTCTTTGTTGCTCTTGAACCTCAGGCTTGAGTCCTTTTTTTTTTTTTATGGTCTGACTCACTCGTGGGATTTCCTTTAAGGAGCAATCAGAAACCTGATTAAAAAGGCAATCAGTTCAACGTGCACTGGGCTACAGCACTTCTGGGGGAAGCAGGAGTAGCAATAAAAATGAGAGAGAGAGGGAGAAAAGGAGAAACAAAATGAAACTTAAGTAGTTCTAGCTGGTCCCAGGCGTAACAGAGGGCATAGGCCAGGACTGCGGGCAGACAGTGCAGAGCTGTAACACTGCAAGAGAAAATTAAAAATAACCAGTACCTTCGATCCATGCCTCGCTAACACCTCCCATTCCCCACTGGTCAAAGCAACCTCCTCTTTAATGGGACACTTGAAATCATCTGGAGGAAGGAACACCAGAATAAAATCAGACAATATGAACCAAAAAAAAAAAAAAAAAAAAAAAAGGACAAAAAGAACAAAAAAGAAAGGAAAAAAAAAAAAAAAAAAAAAGAAAGGACAATATGAGCAAATTGGAGAGGGAACTCCCAAAGCCCAACTGACATAGGGACAAAATGTAGCTCTTACCCTCACTGTGGACATATGGCTGCACCCAGTCATAGCTGCCTTGCTTTAGGACTGCTGTGACTCTGTACAGGTGACAAAAACCTGTTTTGCATTCGTTGGCTCGGATAAAGCAGAGCTCTTCCTCCTCTCCCTCCCGCTGGATGAAAGGATAGAAGATATCATGAACCTGTCACAGAAGGGAAAAGGCTCATGAGTGACCTCTGTGAGCACAACAGAGTCGGTACTGAAATATCACTCTTTCAAAGGAAAGGGCAAGCAACTAGTGGGGAAAAAAGACATTTCAAACTTTCCTATTCCTGCAAAGAGACTTTGTGCACACGTAGAAGACTACGTGCTCTGGGGTTTCAACATCTACCACAGAAATCAGCGCTGGTCTTGCCTTTGAGTGAGATGTGTCACCCAGGTAAGTCCCAGAAGGTGTTTCTTGTTCCCACACCTTTGAATGCCCATGTGAACCTCAGGCCCCTTGGGCATTTCTGCATCAAGATGCAGAGTCTTAGGGGTTCAAGTTTATTCCCTGACCCCATTAGCTGCCCAAACTAGGGCTCATTTTGGGGCTTAGGGTTGCTCATGACCCCAAAACTATCTAGTCTTCTAAGATAACCACAAGAGACTGTCACATCTGGAAATATCAAGGTCTAAAGTGTACCCGTTCACTGAGAATGCTACCAAGAATCAAATGAATGGCTCCAACTGCAAGGAGCTGGCAGAAAAGCATCTCTTCCAGACTGAGCAGATGAAAATCCTTTTTCATGGTTTTATCAGACCCCCTGGACTAACAGGGAGCCTGGCAATAATGCCAGTAAAGCAGCTTGCTGTAGCATAGACAAAGCTGGATGCAAACCCAACGTTAAAATGGTTAACTCCTGAGGGAGAAGGGGCAGCCTGGATTCCCTTCCCAGCCCTGAACCTCTTACGTTTATCCACACATCAGTGGTTTCTTCATAGATCACAAGTGGCTGGACGTTTTCTGGCACAGTTTTGGCAAATTCAGCACGCTGCTCCTCGCTTTCTGGGACTGGAATAAAGAGGGCTGGAGGCAATAGGATTAACTGCAGCCGCTGCTGAGGTCTGTCTAGGAACATAGCCCAGGCACTGGGGAAAGAAGCAGAGGTGAATGTCAGTACCACAAAACAGACGTCCCTTTCTTACACTCAGATCATGCAACTCTTTCTCCCACTGGCAGAGGGTATTTAGACAACTGAACAAAAAGCTGAACATCACTGCTGCTTTCTAACCTCCTGAAAGCTTTGCCAATAAATACATGTTGCCAGATATCTGGCATTTCGCAGGGGCAGCATTCAGACAAGATGCCTGGCAGATTTGCCAGAGTGTCTATTCCAGGAGACCACACTCAGCAGAACCTCATCTCTAGATTATAACTTTCCTCGGACAGCCCCTCCATTAGGGAGTTTTATTTGCTTTCTAGCGAGCTCCTAACGGAAAGAGAAGCTCAAACCATCCATTTGTAGCTTCCTTGTTGCACCCTGCAGCAGAGGGAAAGGCACAGACCTAAGAGATCTGCCATGTGAAGGAGTCACTTCAGTCTCAGCCTTGCTCCTCTCCAAGGGGTTATTTGAAGCAGAGCTGCACCGCAGACCTCCCAGCGTGACACCTGGCAGGTCACTTCCCACTTTCCATGGGACCACTTTCCCAAGACACATTTGGCATTGAGAACAAACTGGATCAATCATTAAAATGAACCACTACAAAATTGCTTACAGCAAGTTCTCATTTTCAACAGGAAGGAACGTTGTTCCCATGTTAAAACCTCTCAACTCAATAGAATTCCCTCGCACTGCTTGCTTGATCTATCAATGTCATTTAACTGTGCAGTTGTGGCTCTGAATTACAACTCACAGCTTGTCACTGGTCTCCAATTGATTAACTCCTCCATTCAGGATGTTACAACACTGAAGAAGCCAAATACTTAAGGGCCATTTATGGGGCTGACAGCTTTAAAAACAGGTCATGACTACAACACAAAGCACAGAGGGCCTGCAAGAGTTCAGCTGGGGGAGCACTTGGGAGCAGTAGTTTGGAAGAAAAACGTATGTACTATTTGCCATCTCGGGTCCATCCGGCACGGGCAATGTACTCCACCGTCGGAAACAAAGCAGCAAACGGTTGCACCAGCTCCTTGTCCTGAGCACACACAATCTGCAGCGAAAAGAAAGTGCCAGGATCAAGTCAGAATGCTATCAAACCTCCACCTACAGGAGCTCGGTGGAATGGGAGAAGAGGAAAGTGGGAGTGGGGATTGGCATCAGCAAAGTCTGGGCCAGGAGAAGCAAGCNGTGGAATGGGAGAAGAGGAAAGTGGGAGCTATTGACATCGGCAAAGTCTGGGCTAGGAGAAGCAAGTCCTTCTACCACCCTGATTTTGGCATCCAGCCACAGAAAAGGATAAGGAAAAAAGGATATGGCCAGGGGTTGAAGCCCAGGATTAGATCTGGACTTCATCTCTCCAGCTCTGCTGCTAACGATATGATGTATCAGGGTTAATCTTCTTCTGTCTTTTCTCTCCCTGCTCCCAGTTCCCTCTCCAGAGTATGGTACTTTTTCATCTTTTTAAAGTTTTTCTCTTTCTTGGATAAACACAGGATGGATTTTGGTATTACATGACAATAAAAACAAAGGCTGACACTGTCTAGGATTTCTTATTATCCTTGAGTCTGGAAAACTTCAGAAGCAGTCGGCTTTCCTGTGCAATATTCCATTTTGAGCTGTTACCACTTACCTTACCCTTGCTGTCCGTTCTAAATTCTGCCAGTTTTAACGTAATCTTGGGGTTTTTGCTGCCTGCAGAGGAAGGATTGAGAGAGTTTACAATAAGAACCAATCCTGATCTTAAAGTGGCTGCATGCGAGCACATACACATCAGTTATATGCAAGCACTGCTGGCATTTAGTATATGGGAAACATCTTGCCTAGACGGGTGTGTGTGTTTTCAGAAAGGAGGAGGAAAAAGGAATTCCAAACACATTCCAGGATATGGAATCTATCTAACAAACTACGCTGGATCTATCTCATTTTCTTAACAACCCTTCTTTTATCCTGGACTTTAAATCCTACTCCTTTCTTGCAGTAGACTTTGGGCTTATAGACTGAATTAGCCCTCATTTACAACCAGCTTCCATATCCTGGTGAGTACCTAGATTAATCACGCAAAGTTTACAGCATAAATTCTGCTGCTTCAGCCAGGAGGAGACAAGAGTTGCATTAGCGGAAAAACTATTTCATTTACCTGTCCTAGGGTACCGATAGGAGTCAGTTTTTCTCTCCTCCAAAGCAGGTGAAGGAACATGGATTATCTCCACCTCTGACTCATCCACTTCCTCGTACAAGATCCGCAATGTTTTCAAGTCCTCTGAACCTAGAAACAAATAATAATCACGTTTGCTACTGTGTTTTCCAGTTGTTCTGACAATTTACAAATACTCCCTAGCACACAATTATACCCCTCAACGTTTTCTAACCATTTTAGTTACTCCAGATGGCCTCCCCAAAAGCAGGCCAAGCCAATGCCAAGCAAAACTATACTCAAAATATCATTTAAAACAGGGACCAGCAGTGGTTATAGTTGGGGTTTGTTAGATAGAACACTGACCTTCTGTTGAAGCTGTGGGACACCACCAATAGCCTGTGAACCGATCAAACTCCTCCTGAATGACAAAAGTGGCTACACCAGCAGATTTGGGGTCATCTAAAACATTGGATAAGCCTAGGCAAGAACAAACAGCAGAGTACATTTACATCCCCTTGGAAAAAAAAATGATCCAAAAAAAGACGGGACTTGTAAGAAACCATCAAGACATAAACCCTCCCAGCCAGACCCTTTGTCAGAGGGATTTTTTTTTTTATGTGGCAGGAAGCACGAGTTACCTTTATGGCAGTATGTCATCCGCCTCTCCTCTCCTGTCTCAATATTTGCTACCCACAGATCATTGTTGTTAATGAATGAAAAGAAGGCAGGGTCGGCAGGGCAGATCTTGGGATCCATTCGCGGCCCGGTGCACTGGGTCTTAATCTCCAGTGGCTTCATTGGAGACACCTGAGGCAAGAGACACAAAAATTGCTCTGTACTAGCTCAGCTCCATGGCTAAAGGCCTCAACCATGGAGGCAGCTTGTGGAATGAGGGACAACACGGCCAGGGCAGCACATAAGAGCAACGATCAAAACCAGCTTCAAACGTGCAGCCAAATCAAGCCAAAAATATCACGTTCACTTCATATGTTATGCAGGGAGCCACTGGCAGACTCACCATGAAGCCATTCTTGCCCCCATCTCGGCAATGAAAGAGGCTGTTGCTGGCCTGGAAGAGGAACAGGCCACTCTCACTGTGGAAATCGTAAGAGGTTATTCCAAAGACACCAAGCCGCTTGCGCTCCCTCAGGAGTTCCTCTTCTCTGGAATACATCCCATGATGAGGGGTTGCCTAGTATTGAAGGAAAGGAAGATCTGAAAGGATCTGCAAGGACAGAACATTCTGCTTCACAGAACAGGAATGCTCCAAGCCTGACACTATTCTTGCGTCTGTGAATACCCAAAATATAACCCATATATAACCCAAATCAGCCAGGAATCCTACTAAAATAGTCCAGAACTACCATACTGAGACCTGCAGGTGTGGCCAGGACTTCCTCAACTGCGGACCTAAAGGTCCCTCTGTGTATGAGGGATGAATGGTTAATCTAGCATTTCTGCAGGCTGCACTTCAGCATGCGCTGAGGACAGTTGGAGTTGCTCTGCTTATGCAAATCAGATGCAACCAATTAACTTAATGACATTATCTACATCCATTCACAAACAGTTTCCATGTCAGACACTGCAAACAAAAGCTCTTCCAGAGATCTTGAATTACCCTGAAGGGAACCAAGAAATCCACATGGGTTCAAGCCTACTACATTCTTTTTCGAGCGACCTCGTTTTAGCAGGGAGCGACCTCCCCCAGTCCCTTGTTCACCAGTGCTCTAAGTAAAAAGGGACCTTGAGACAGGGAAATTGGGAAGGGGAAAATTCACCTCCTTTCTGGTTCGCTGGCAGTAAAACATAGGGCACAAGCAGCAGATTAAATTCACTTTCCATCAACTGTTGTTTCACTCCTCCTGCCAGTTCTGGCTTACATACAAGTGACTCTCTTGTATTAGGAAGCAATTCCCAGCACAGTATTCCCACCAATCCCATTCCTTTTCCTGCCATGCTACTCTTTTCCTTGCTGACTAAAGGACATGATATCTGGCTCACATCATCAGCCAAGTCTCCCAAGTACTTCTCACTTAGAACTTTTACACTTCTACTTACCTGAAAGTGATCCAACATCTGCTTCCATGACAGGAGTAGAAGAGCCTCCTTCCGTACCTTTTTGGGAATCTCTGAGTAAAGAAGGGAATTCTCCCGGCTACCATATGGCATTCCTATCAGGAGGACAAAAGCATCACTCTACTTTAGATTGGTTAAGCATGACAAAGAGGACCAAGACAAACTGAAAAAAATGTCTTTGATAACAGAGCGGTTGTGGCTGTCAGGTCACCCTCAGAACAATATCTAAATCCACTGACTTTAAGGAAAAGCTTCAATAGGCAAAATTAACACAAACTTTTCCAGAGCTGGCGATGTCCAACTCCATTCTGCATGGACTGCTCAACGCACACCCCAGGATCCACTCTAAAAAGCCACTCCCTGCATGGCTGACTCAACACCAACATTACTTTCCACGTTCCTCAGCCAGAGATTTGCTACAGGGACCGTATTCAGGCCAACATGCCAGCCTGAAAGAGGAAAAAAACTTGGAAGCTCCAGAGATCCCAATCAAATGTGATACAGTCTACTAGTAATCAAAAGACCTTGGCGTTTTACATAAGCCTCTCATTGTAGCCATCAAATAAGCTATTGGCCTTCATCCAATTCCCAAAACAACTGTGAAAAATACAATACCCTGACACCAATTTTGGCAGTTTCAACAGTCAAAGGCCATGACCCTGCCCTCTTCATTTGCCGTGGAGACTCCCTAGATCAGAATCTAGCATAGGAAATGTACCGTGATGATGCCTACCCTGCATATATTTTGGGCTCTACATTTACTTAAAATTAAAATTGAAATATTAATAAGTGCTCAGGAAGCAAAGCAACATGTGAGCATATACTCCTCAGAGATGCAGAAACACCACAGTACTGAACATGTGGTGTTTAATATAAGCAGCATCTGCCATGATACAACATAAGACTCTATGGGGACAGCCCAGGAACGATTTAAGATGTCCAAACAAAACAATTTGCAGATAGGAACAAGTTCTTACACACATTTTTTTTAATGCAACTGTGACCTGGACTTAACTTCTCTATTATATTAATATCTTCTACAATGACTTCAGACTGACTAGAGTCAATCAGCATTAAAAGAAAAATTTTGCCTTCATCCCCCAAAGACATGATGTCTTGTCCCAAAGTGAAAAAAAGCATCCAGCCTTTACAGCAAAGTTCTTCAGAAGTCTTTGCCCTACTTCTCAGCAGGCTCTCACTGAAAGGGTTCACAAAGAAGCTTGAAAACTGTGTTATTTAGCATTGGCACAATAAGAGCAGTCTGCTGTTAAACACTTAAGATCTGTTGAACTGGGCTCCGGGTACTGAAGCAGCACACAGCTGACTGTGCCACTCAAACCAGGCTCATTATGGCAATAAAATTAATTAGCAGTTACCCTTCGTTAGGAAGGGTACATTTTCTCAAAAAAGGCAAAAAAAAAAAAAAAAAAAAAAAAAAAAAAAAAAAAAAAAACCCAAATCTGAAAAGATGTTGGTTCTAGAACCTAGAACTCTCGGTTCTAGTTTGTATAACAGTCACACCTCTGCAGAACACCAAGCAGCCAGTAGCTAGTCTGAACGCCAACTTTTCATACAACAGAACATTAAAAATATTGTAAATTAGTCACTTGATTCTTTAATCTTCTAGATCAAAAACAGTGTCAAAGTCAACTTAGCCTTGAAACACATTCAAGTTTTAAATCAAGTCGCACTGTTCAGACGCAAAAAGAAAAGCATCCTAACTCTGGAAACTGCCCTTTAGAATAGCATCTGTAAGAAAGTTTGAGGAACTGCAACAAATCTGCCACTGAGGCACCAGGGCTGCCTTAACGAAGAAACAATTTGGTATCTTATATCCCTTAGTGACCTGCACTCAATGACCCAAAGAGAAGCAGGGTCTCTCCAGGAATGCAGGCAGCTGGGCAGAGTTGGACATGGGACAGTTTCTTTACTGGCCTAGTAAAGACCAGTTCATGCCCTGCAGCGTAACAAACTCTTTTGAATCCATAAAGCATCCCATCCTACTAACCACAAAATGATTCAGTTGTTAAAACCCAACCACCGAGTTTTACTCTGTCACTAATTACATTGGGGCTCCATCTATACTGTTCAACACGTGTTCTGCTTTCAATTCTGCTACGAGGAAGAGGATATTTCCTTTGGAGTATCATTAACAGTTCATTTCTGCCTCATCCTCCTTCCTACTCTTGAAAGCATTCCATGTACATACTATTTTATAAAGCAGGGAGAAAGCAAACAAGCCTCCATGCCAGTTCTCCCCTGCATCAATACATGATATTTGCAACACAGTTACTGACACTGAATTCCTTGGAAAGTCAGTCTGGCTAACCTTAAGAAAATCCCATTTCTTTTAAGCTACAAAGGCACAAAAAGTCCTGAGTTGGAAGAGCTTCCCTTCCCTGGCCCTGTTGTGTGGACCGTGAGAGGACACTGCACTGTACGTCTGCCAAGTGCTTCTCTGGGACTCTGCTCAGCCCCAGGCTTTGCTACAGACAGTGTGTAATCTCCAGAAATGTTATTTAATCGCAATTCCCCTATCTCACACGTGGAGAAACCTCCCATCCTCTTCCCAAGCCCCACAGCACATTCCCGTCCCGTGTCTGGCACCCAGCTTACCCAGGTAATAAAGACGATGAGAGTGCGGGCTGGACTCTTCTGTTTTCCGGACAAACTGGAAATCATGGGGAGCTTTGTTCACTATCATGCCTGAATACTTCCTGCTGCTGTGAATAATGTCACGCAGCCCATCCCAAGAATGCTTTTGCACCTGGAATTGGGAAGGCACATCCTCCATCTCGACCACTTCAGAGCTGTCTGATAGCGTGTCCACTGCAGTCATCCTCTCTTCCCCTTCAGAACTGGTCAAAAAACTGAGAGAGGAGTTGAGGGAAAGAATTAAGCTACAGAATCAAAAAAGCACACGTTCCTGCTTTAGAGAAGGCTCCAAGCATGTAACAAACCTAAGAGGACAGAAACTCCTTCTCCTTCAGGTCCTTGGATTCTCTACATTCACAAAGATTATATTTTATACATGCATTGATGTATTGAAAGGAAAAGCCCATCTTCCATTCCATAGTCAGTCCTGTAAATGAAGATGCTAAATTCCCTGTCCCTGGGTCAACTCTAGAAGAAGTAGTTGTTAAAGGCATCCCAAGGAACAGGTTCTGGTGTAGCAACTAAATCAGTTTGACCCAAACAAAACCAACCTCAGGATTTTGGGCAAGACATCACAGCTACGAGCTGTGCTAAAGGTTCAGAAAGTTCTGATGTGGAAGGACATAGAAGCAAAGTCCCCTTCCTGCCCTGAGGAAGGGTCAACTCAGCATCTAAAGAGGTTAAACCAAAGCAAAGCACCTCACTTACCTGAAGAGCTAATGCAATGAACAGTGAAGCAAGAGAAACTCCAAACAGGAAGGTAACTGAATAACTGGCTTTGTAGGGAGAAAGAAGAGAGCAGTAACACAGACCCTGGGCATATCCTGTGAAAGGGAACGTGCATCCCGCACACTTCCAAGCCAACACTTACTGAATGAGAGTCTACAAACGGCCGCCTCCACACGCAACTAAAGCAAATGTTAATTTGAGGAGCGGTAGACTGACTTGCCCAAGGTTAATGATGTAATATATTGCAAAGCCAGAATGAGCCCGAGACTCGAGAAACCAGTTTATATCACCCCAATCAGGTGATTCCCCGCACAAAGACATTTTAGGGGTTTTTTAAAGTATCAAGAAGAACTGTAGAAAGAATTCCAGAAGTACAACTGACTGAGAGAATTAGGCTGGAGACGCTTACTCCATGGAGACAGAATTGCTACCTTTAACGCAGCATCAAGATGACAAACCAGTGAGGAGGGATTATACCAAAAAAGGCCTTGTTCTGAGCAGCCCTAAGATTTCCATTTTCAAATTAGATGTTTCTTGAATGCTGCTTGTCATTTGGGACAGTCGTCTGCATTCTGACAGAAGAACAGCTTCTGAGATGCAACTGCCACAGCTGAGTATTAAACAAGAAGTACACACAAACCAAATCTTAAGGACTTCAGCCTCAGCAAGATACATAATGAGCTCTTCTCCAGTGGAGGGAATAAAGGGAAAGGAGGATGGCTATTTATATCAGCACAAGAAAACATTCACAGTTTGCAGATTTTCAGCCACAAGTATTTTTCGGGGGAAACCTTGAGTGTTCCTTGAGAATTCCCCATCAGTTTGCACCCTATAACAATCTTTCCAAAAGGAAGCTCTCATCAGGTTTGTTTTCTTATCCAGTTACTGTAGGAGATCAACAAACCTAAAGTAAAGCACATCTTGACTTCCTGAAACTGCAGCTGCAGAGTAGAAAGGCTGTAAATATAAATCTATCTACAAATTGCCAAGTCCCAAAATTGTACCAAACACATGAATAACAACACAAGAATGAGAAAAGCTGAACTAAAACTATTGTCATCACTCCTGATACCTACCACCCAAGAGTGCAAACAATCCCCAGCTTGAAAACGTTATCGGATTGGAAAGGATTTTCCAATCAAAACCAGTCAGATAGCCCAAATAGCACTACAAAAAAAAGGATGTAGTGACGGGATGTTCCAAGACAGGACAGCAAGAGTGTCTGTGGCCTCAGGTCAACCACTCACTGCCTATATCCAAGGTCTCCATTTGGAAGGAAATCAAACTGCAGGTCAGGAAGCCCTACATTTGATAAATGGCAAAATCCATAAGCCCGACACGTTCCCTTGACCCAGTCCTACTGCAAGTGAAGTCCAATTGCTCAATCCCCGTAATTGAGATTTGACCCTTCGGTTTCTCTCAGTCTCTCACTCGGAGAACCCGACTCCTCACGGGGGAGGCTGCGAGGCCGGATCACCTTTCAGGGACTCCGCGCTAGGAGCACACGTGCACCCATCACTGGGAGCTAGCGAAAGGATTTGGACTATTGGAATAGCAGGAAAACCTTCACTAGGAAGGTTGTGCCATACAGCAGTGAGTTGGTGCAGAGGGGCGATGACACCTCCACTCTTCAAGGTCTTCAAGGTTTGACCAGACAAAGCCACAAACAGACTAACGTAGAGAATCCAACTGCTTCACCCGTGCCGCGAACAAAGCACGGCAACTATTTTGCAGCACCACACGTAGAAGGAGAAAGAGTAACTTATCCAACTGAAACTGCAAGGTGAATTTTGGAATGAAAATTTTCAAAAGGGACTTTGACCAAGACACCAAGTTTAATGATCTTTTTCCTTTTTCTTTTTTTTCTTAAGGGAATGTTGAAAATTTCTTATCTAGCTAGCACAACTGATATTTAAGCATCACTGGAGAAAAGAAGACTGTCCTTTACAGGCCTCAGGTTGAGGCACCGGTTTGGATGACTCAGTGCTGCTGCAGGAGCTTTTCTGACTTCACTCCTCAAACACCTAGAGGCCTTTGGAGGTCTCCAGGCTCATCCATCACTCTCAACCCGTTAGACAGTCACCAAATCCTCCTTCAGGGAAGGGCAAGCGCATTAGTCTGAAGACAGTGAACAAGTCCAGGTGGGACGATAAGGAACATCGGCACAGAAAAAAAAAAAAAAAATCTGTAACTTTTGGAATTTGAATTCAGTAGAAACAAGCTAAGTTCCTGAGTCACTTCCAGACCCACAGGTTCTGGCAGAGAACTCAGTGGACAGTATTAGTTTCTTGGGATTTCTTCCAGAAACCTCACTCGCACAAAAATGGCACTTAACACTCTGTGCCACACATCCTAAAGGTCAGCAAAGGCCCTGGGAGTAACGGGGGAACCTACCTTCTCCAACTTCCTGCAGTCTCGTTTTCCAGACGAACCCTCTTTATTTTCTGCATTAACTACTCAGCAAGCCTTGTGCAGGACAGGAAACTAGGAAGGAAAAGGAAAAGAAGCAGATTTCATATAACTGCAGCTTCCCCTGTCATAGCAGTAAGGGTGTAGAAAATCCTCCTCCATAGGCTGCATTTTCAGCCAGGCCTGGAGGCACAAAAAGAACCTTTGGGTTGAGCTCTACAATCCAAATAAATCCATTCTGTCACCACACACTGGATGTTAACACTCGGATAACTCTGTTTGGGTAAGGAAAACTCCCTCCATGGGCATCAGTGAGGGCCTGTCTCTTTTCCTGCAAAATTCTGCTTAAAAATGGACAATAGTCAGTCCTGCCCCATCCTTTCATTCTCCTTCCCAAATCCTCTAAGCACAGACAGGATCGAAGAGCGGAGAAGCGAGCGGCCCAGCACACACACGTCCTGGCAAGAGGCAAACAAAGGAGCCCATAGGGAGCCGCACAGAGGGTCAGCGGCCCCGTTACCAACCGCGTCACGGTCCCACCTGGGACACGGAACCCATTTGTCTGGCGAGGCAGCCGCCGCTTCCCTCCGCCTCGGCCCCAGCACCGCTCTGACTCACTAGCCAAGCCAATTTTTCAAGATCATAGCAAGGAGCTTCCTTCACCATCCCTCTCCCTCCGCACAGAGATCTTTGTCTCCTCTTCAAGGGAGCTCTGAATCACAGACACACCCCGGCCCTGCCAGGGCCTTTTTCTCAGGCCAAAAGCCCGTCTCTCCAGCACAACCCCAGTCACGGAGACGCAGGGGAGACAAAGCCGAGGGGCAGCAGTGAAGTTTCTAGAGGGCAGAGGGGAACAAAGAGGCACTGAGCAGCAGCATCCTGTGATTTAGGGGCGATTTCACACGCGAGCTGCAAGGGCAGCGCGCGGCAGTGCTGAGTAACCGGCTCTCATCTCACCGCTGACCCCGCTTGGAGCGGGAGGTTGCACGAGAGGTTTCCGCGAGTCCCTTCCAGGCCGAATTACTCTGCAATTTTAATGATTCAGAGAAAGATTTTACCCCGAGCCTGCTCGCTGCAAACGACACATTTCAGGGTGGAGGAAAAAAAAAAGGCGCAAAACCCAGCGGAGACAAGAAACGGAGCCGCACAGACACGAGGGGCCGGCACCAGCGCGAAGGGCAATATTTGCTGTTCCCGGGGCCAGAGCCAAAGCAACACCGAGGTCCCGCAGCCCCTAGCACGGCGCCGCCGGGCGCGTTACCATCTCTCCTCCTCCTCTTCCAAAAATAAAAGCAACTGAGAGAGGAGTAAATCAGGGGGGTTTCTGCTCAGCGGGAAGGCGCTTTGGCAAAGGCCGGCCCTGCAGCGGTGCGGGGGGGAAGGGGGCACCAGCTCCTGCTCTTGTTGCAGAGGGAAGGTTGGGGGTTCCTGGGGTGGGGGCAAGCCCTGGCTCACCCCCTCCCCACCTTTTCCTGTGAAAAAATAAAAAAAATAAAATAATAAAAAGGGAGGATTCACCTTCCTGCCCAGCGAGGGCCCCATGGACACCGAGGGGGATCAAAACGGAGCCCTCCTCGTGCCAGGTGCCCCCTCCAGGGGGGAAATGGAGGTGGGGGGTAAACACAGACACGCGCTGCTCAAGGCAAGCGGCTCTTGCACCCCTGGGGGGGCAAATATCGACCCCTGGGGGGCAAATACCGACCCCTGGGGGGGGCAAATACCGACCCCTGCACCCTTGGTGCAGGGGTCGGTATTTGCCCCCCCAGGGGTCCAAGGGATCCCCCCAACCCCCTCGAGGGGGCAAATCTATGGGGGGGGTAGAACACCCCCCCCTCTCCAGGGCCACCCCCCCCCCCCCACCACCAATCCCCCCC
>VWPW01019611.1:0-24153 GCA_013389825.1 Crypturellus undulatus | reverse complement strand
CTGACCAATTCTCAGTCCCCACAATTAGCTATAGTGATTTGCAGTATTTGGCGACTGATTCTAACTATTATTTAAACTTTTCATAGATTATCTTTTATTGATTGTCATTTACTAAAATATTTTTGTTCTTTTTGGTTTAGTTTTGAAGATATCCTGTAAAAGTGTTCCTTTGCAAAGAAACTTTGTCACTGTAATTATTTGTTCATTTAAGAAAAAAAGGAGGAAAAAAACAATGAAGAAAGTTCATGGAGACAGAAAATAGATATAAACAAACAAACAGAATCATAACTTATCACCAAACACATAGGTAGCAGAATCATAACTTATTATTAATCATAACTTTTTACTATGCACATTTTCTCAAATGTAAAGACACATTTGTTACCAGTGTCCTACATAGCTAATCAGAACGTGGATGAATTCTGTTAAAGTAAGAAGACCAGGTCAATGTCACCCTCCCTGCCACCAGGAAAGCAGTCCCACTGTGGTGAACACTGCAGCGTTCCACAGTGGTACTTCCACTGAGTTGTGTTTGCATCTCATCTCATCTCTCTTCTGAAGAGATGCACTTGGGAGCCTGTCTTGAGGCAGGTCCCTTCTCCACCACAGGAGGCAACAAAACAGAACCACGTTCAGTCAGCATCACCTCACAGCAGAGCATCTGGTCAAAGCGTCATTGTACCTCTAAAGGAACAGATCCCAGCCTAGTGAATGGCAAGATTTCCTCTTCAAGACTGTTAACCAAAATGTGCTAAGCAAGCAGAAATTTAATTTTACCTCCTTAAGTATATCCCTGAAATGATGAGCCTTGTTTTTTCCTCCTCCAGTTGGTTTTTCTGCCAGACTTTTTCTGAAACTTCTGCTTCATCTACATGGAAATTTGTGCAGCAGTAGGTTATGCATTGGTTTTTTTGTTTGTTTTTTTGGGTTTTTTTTTCACCCTTTTATTTTTCTTTTTGCATTTTTTAAAAGCAACAAGCTGATGCTTATGAACACTTTAGCACATTAATTCTTAAATCCTTGCCTTGGTGTGTCTCGTGCACCAAGGTTAGTAGTCACATCCTCCTATTTCAGTCCAGTTGGAGATATGTGAAATAGCAGATGTTCAATTCTGTTTTTCCATTTCATTTTCCTGTCACTTGGAAGCCCTAAATTCTCTGAATTTTGAAGAATTTTCATACTGGTTTCTGAGAAGCTTTCTAAAAATGTTTAGAAAAATACAACTCTACTATATTAAATAAGAAGAAAAGGTTGAAAACATAAGAGCTCATTATTCAGTCCCTTCAAGGCTTTTGTAAGAAGCCTCATAAGAAGGGAAATGTTGCCATCCTAAAAATTAAAATGGCCTTATCTTCACCAAACTTCTGGGGAAAATATAGAAGGATGCCGTATGCTGATTATATTAAAGTTCCATTACTACAAAAACATACATGCATGTCTACAAGATTTCCCACTTAGAGTAAGAAAAAAAAATAAACAGTTCTGCTCTGTTCGTCTGACAGAAAATATTTTGATAATAGCTGTTTAAATCAAGAATTGGGAAAGAGAATTTATTTATGAATCACTATCCTCACAGCTGAACTCTTTGAAACTTTCCAGGTTCTACATCTCCAAAGTGAGACAACTAATGGTTAAATCTGAGGGAAAGCAAATTTTTGAACAACTTGAATGACTTTGGATCTGACTAAATAAAATACTGAGGAAAGAATATAGTGGGTATTGCTGGCAGCTGCCATCACATTCATATTTTCTGATAGAATATAACAAAAGAGAAGGTTTGAAAAAAAGAGAGGATTAGTCACACTGAGTATGTAGATCTTGTTTTTCAGAAGAACAATATTTGGGTTGCATTTTATTACCACAAATCCATCTTTTTTTTTTTTTTTATAGAACAGGATCAGATTTCAGTGTTACTCCTCAGAGGGTGCATGAAAAGAAGAAAATGGCACACTTTTTCTTCCTGTTGTTGCATGAATATATCTGAAATACTTTTATATTTTTGGTGGGTTTTGTTGTCTTAATCTCACTTTAGAATGTGTACTACAGATGGATTATAAACTGCAAGTTTTACTATGTCAAAATAACTATGTAAATTATCTTGGAAAAAATGCTTGTCCTGTTTATGAATATTTTCTGGTTTTGCTGAAATACATAGGAAGTGAATTCAAAGATTCAATTCTAGTGAAGTTTGGATTATTTGGCAGTTATCTATCTTAGTCATTAAAGTATAAAATAATAACCAACAGTGACAAGATTTGATCTTTCCCCTAAAGTTTCTCAAATATATTCTTATTTGTCTCTCTTTTCCTGCAATATAAGTATGTGTTGTGCTTAAGTATGGTTTATATATGGAATCTATTTATATAATAATGAAATTGTGTTTAAGAAACTTGGCCAAGACTCTTAAATAGGTGGTCTCATTATTCTGAGCAAGATCACCCAGTTACCCATCTAGATAAGGAAAACCTTTGAAAACTGGGAAATACCTTTAATTGTCTCCTTGTAAATTTAGAATTCTAATTTTAGTTATTTTGAATAAATTCATCTTATTTTTAGTGAATCTTTTTCTTGCTATGACATATCACAAGCTATACTTAGGTTGTGGATATTTCAGATTCCATAAATCTCTATGCTGGTTGTCCAGACCCAGGGAAAGGGCACCCTGACTACGTGAACCAGCTGGAAGCCTGTCCCAGCAGGTGCCCAGAGGGAGAACCAGGACACTACCTACCATAGTGCACATCTATGTAAATGCAGACAGAGGCACAGTTAATTTATTTGGGTTTAATTCCCTTTTTGAGGTGTGGTTCAGATCATTCTCACACAAATTCTAATATTTGCAGAATAAAAAGCAATAAATTTCTCGGTTTTGCTTCTGTCCCATGTTGTAAATCTCTGTTTTTTTCATATTAATACCATTGGGGTGACTGTGTGATCACTGCAAATAATGTTTAAGTAATACCCCTATTTTATATAAAATTTATTTAAATAAAATCCTTAAAAAAGCCTGTTAAGAAGTTCAACACACCTATCTTTTTGCCTAAATGAAGAGCACGTCCTCTATAAACATATCTAGTGGTCAGAAATTCTGTGTATCTTGGTCATGTAATACCTGTTTGCAGTCCCTCTGTGCAGTTGAGGACCAGTTCCCCTGACTTACCCTGGTGCGATTCTGCTCATCTTCTGCAGGCCAGACAGCCGCAAGTGCAGCCTGTGTAGGCAGAGAGCTGTGACCTGGAGCTGAAAAATCCCAGAAACAATGAAACTTTAGCAGAAAACAAAAATTTGCAGTCTGATACTGTTATTTATCAAGTGTGGGGGTTGCAGTCGTACTGTTAACGAGACCTGTTGTATGTGACAGAAACAGAGATAAGGAATGGCGGACGGAAGATCTCGCGGTGTCACGGAACGGGCAAGGGTTTAACCATATTAGGGCAAAAAGTGATATCTGGAGCCTAATTGGTACATAAGACAACTTCCACCTGGACAGAAGTTATAAGAACCAGCAGCGTATTTCAATAAACGTCATTTGGCCTATCATCTCATAGGTGTCAGTGCTTCTTGACCCTGAGGTGGATGGCCTCAGTATTCCCTCTATAACCACGGACAACCACCACGGGTTGATAACGAACCCGACAATCAAGCAATGTTGCATAAATGGAAATACCTGTGACTAGAGACAGTGCAGTTCAGAACAAGACTGCAACTAAATCTATGAACAAGCCTCTTTCCAAGGCTTGTTCTGCAGAACTGTGCTAAGGAAGAGACCTATTTTAATGACAGGAGTAGGAGTTGTGCACAAAGGGACCTTTTGTGTGCTATCTATTAATTCACATCGTGTCATGCATCATTATAAATGCTTCAGATTTATGCTGAACGACAAGAAGAATTTCAGATGCGTTGTTTGGAATCCTATGACTATGTTTATGCAGAGTTGCCAAAATATAGCAGCACTGTTCCAGACATCCTTTGACAACTCATTTTATTATGAGTATTTCCCTGACAGAATAATAGTGCGTGTGTTCACGCAAAGCCTACAAGGATCGTCGAAAAATAAATACATGGTATTGTCTGTTATTTCAGGGGGGCAAATGTGTTGGTTATCTCAAAATTAAAAGATGATCTATTTTTACAGGTATAATTAATATTTTGGCTGAAATAATTTATTGATTCTCTAAATCTTTATATATGTAAATTGACAGCATAAAGGTAGCAACTGCTTTGATGCAACTAATAGTTGGCAATCTTTTGCTTCGGTAGAAAGAATAAAACTTAAGTAAATGTGTAAAAGGGCATGGTTTCTTAACAATCACATTAAATACATATGTGCATTAAAAATTCAAACTCATTCCAGAGAAACCATGTTTTTCTTGTTTCTTTGTAATAATTTTAGGTTTACGAAAATTAGATGTTGCCATGTTACCTTGATGTTTTTTTCATGATAAAATGAATGCATTTCCAGAGAAGAATGCAAACTGAATCAACTCAGACTCCAGTAAAGTGCTTATTTATAAGGATGGGCTTGATGTTGCACTGAGTGCTGAATTAATCCAGTAGCATCTCCTAGTTAACCTCTCTGCCTGATGCAGGGCTCTAGTGGTTGCCCAGGAGTCTTTGTGCCACCAGATCAGAGTAGAAAATTGCAGTAGGTAAGCACACAAAATGCTAATGCATTTTAGAGAAAATAATTTCAGCTAAGCACACAGGCTGTGATGAATTGTGATGGTAAGATGCTCAGATACTAAAATAATGGACCAAATAGATAATTATCATAGGTAGGGGTATGATAAGGTCAATGAAGACTTAGTTATTGACCTGGCTCAGTTTGTAGCATGTATAATGTGCATACAATTAGGGCCTGTGCATAATAATTCAATGAATTTTAATTAGATAGGAGATTAAATTGCTTGCGCTGTTCCTTATGAGACCATTCTGGACTAAGAAAATATTGTACTAATACTATAGCAGCCATCATTATCTTAAGATAGAAATGATTCAAGATAGATAGTGAAAAGTTATTATGCATACACGTAAATCAAATCAAGCATGTTTGATTAGGCAAATTGCTAGAATAGGGAGAACAACGTTTGGACGGTCAAAAGGTTTTTTCAGATCTGAGAAGTAGTAACCTTCATGAATAAACATGACCTCAGAACAACCTTTAATGACTCGAATAGTGCAGGGGAAGGGAGTTAGAGTCTTTGGAAGGGTATGTTCTCCAGGAAGAAGACAGGCAGATAATTTATTGTCTCTGGAACATGGAAGAGGTCACCTGGAGGTTAGAGTGTGATTATCTGTTCAAAATGTTCTGATTTTCACTTTTATTATTATATTCATTCACTGTTGTCACATATATATATATATATATATATGTCACTGTTGTCACCTTATATACTAATGTATAGGTGTCTACCCATGGTTAATTGTTGCTTTAGAAGCTATGGTCTACCAAGTACTTAATCAAGAGTTGAAGACCTCCATTTGCCTAAAGCTACTTTTAAATACACAAATCAAAAATACATTCTTTGCTTGAAATAAAATGTCCTTCAGATGCTTTTCCCTTTGGGTAATTTATCCAGCAAGGAGAGTCTGAAAGAGGGACCTGGCTCCTAGCAATAGGTAGCTCCAGAGAGCTAAGCAAGATACTTTGCCCTGCTTTGAAGTTTTCAGTTTGCCTTTGGATTTTTCCGAGAAGTTGTTTAGGGAGAAGTTTAGAGTGCAAGTAGTTCAGAGTGAATTATCAATTTGTTCAGAAATGTAAGCCACAGGCATTGGCCTATCATCTGCCCTGTTATAATCTGTATGTTTTAAACTTAGGTTTGCCAGAAGCCTGAAAACATGCCCTTTGCATTCATTATACCAGTCAGCTAAAACAGGCTGCAAGGCATACAAACCCCAGTACCTCACTAGGAAGAACTGCTGCTAGTTTAGTCAGTAAAGATTTTTGATAGGGATTTTTAGACATTTTAAAAATGTACTTGGTTTTTTTTTTTTTTTTTTTTTTTTGAATTTGCTTTTAAATGTCCATAAAAAGTCACTGATCTAGCCTGCAGAAGTTAGGCTAGATAATTTCTAATAAGCAACAATATATTAATGCCACTACTGTCACTAACTTGAAAGAAAACAACTAAAAGTTTTTAGGTGAACAACAGTGAAACCTGCTTTCCCGCTCCTTCATAGCCTATGTAATTCCGACATGACGTCTGCCCCCTCCTATGATTTCCTTCACATTCTTTCCTCTCCACATCCCTGAGTACACCCTCTTCTTTTGCTTACAGACGGAGCAGAATTCCCATTTTCCTCTTCCGAGCCTTCACTGTACTACTTGGCCAAAAAATGGACACCTGGACACTTTCCCATGATGGTGGCACTCATTTCAGTCTCCTTACTCAGTGTAGCTGCTAATCTTGGTGAAATTTGCAGGAAGCCAATATACTTGAGATCTCTCAACTGTTCTGTCAAGTTTTGTTACCATTGACTAAAGGTTCAAAGGCTGTTGTGGGACCGCAAACTCCTAAGATGCATTTCTTTAGGAAATGTTGCTGAAACCACTGATCATTCTTTTCCACGAGTAACCAAAAAGTATTTATTTCTTTTTGATCCATTTCTGAACAAAATGTGATCTAAAGCTGTTCTTTCTTCTATAACAAATCCTTTTAAAACCTGGGTATAATATTCTGAATATATATTACGATTAAAGGCTTAAGCTCCATTTTTGAGCTGTAAATCATTATAGTTTCATTTATGTATAGCTTACAAATAGCATGGAACAAATAACCAAAAGGAAGCCTCAGAGGGAGTAAATCAGAATATGCCAACTGCTCTCTTTCAGAATGTGAGACAGCCAGTTGTGTAGCAAATCAACTCTTCCTTCTGGTTTGTAAGGGTAGAAATGAGGCTTTATGAATTCTTCTGCCTCCCACACCGCTGCTTTTCCTTAGAGGAAGGATTCTAAGAGAGTGCAAGGAGACAACAGTTTTATGCTAGCATGCAAGGATAGAAGGAGAATTTCCCTCTACTAAGCAGTCTACGTAACCTCTAGACTTGTAAAAGAATATATATATATCAATTATTTAGTAAGGAATTGTGAAAAATATTTTTTTATCACAGTGCTCAATGACTGCTTTCCCCAGCATATTGACTGGTGGTGCTGTCTGTAAATTGATAATCTTCCAACTTCTCAGGATTAGTCAGGTCCTTGAAAGTAAATGTTTTATTGCATTTTATTGCATTGCTGGAGAATGCAGTCAAAGTTGTAGCTTCTGAATAAAAGCCTTATCAGTAATTCTAATCACAATCGTGAATGCTTTAGCTTTTCTTTCCATTTCTGTCTGATTCTGTATCTTTGGAATTCATATTTTAGAAGAATTTTCTTTTTCTCTGCCAGATGTTCACCCCATAGACAAGCACTGTCTTTTACAACTTGGGCCAGGGAGGGGGACACAGGGCCAGTAGCTGCTTGATTATGCCCTTCCCAAGCCAGCAGTGATAGCTGTTTTCAGCATGCATTGAGCATCTTTTCTGCTTGTTTGTGGTTTCACAGTTTTCCAAACATGGCATTTAGCCACTGTGAGTGTTGTCCTTCACAGCTGTACTGATACCCTCTGCTGATTTAATTAAAGTGGCTGGATTCTAACTAATTAGGGAAACCTGTGTCTGTATTTCTAAGAAGTTTAGTTCATTTTCTATGTGATGCTCTGCTTGCTGTCTTTTAATATGGCCTTTATGTTCCCTGTTTCCTTCAAAATTTTTCTCACAGATTTTTTTTTAGCCACTGATTTCAAAATGTTTTAAAAAGTCACAACTCTTCAGTCCATTCTTGAAATTCACATGACTACATGTCTATATCAGTTGCCAGCTTCAAAATCTCCATCTGCGATGTTTTATTATGGAATTTTTGAGCCTGATTTATTTATTATACAAATCAGCCTACTGTACTAGCAAACTAAGACAGGAATGAGAAAGTAGAGAGACAGATTGGTCAGAAAAATTGATTTCTTTTGAGCTTGGATTATGGGAACCGGCAAAGATGTTAACTAGTGTGCTCGTATTAGATTTTTGTATTTGTACTGTTTTAGATGTGTGATCATCTCTCCAAATGATAACATGCATCATGATACCGGGTGTGTTTGATGCAGACCTATTAGATGCAGACCATGCCTGTTTTTGAATTTATATCTTGTTGATGGTTAGTCTGTTTTGTCTACTCTAAGGGAAAGGAAAGGGAAATCTTTATCTGGCTTTGCATGCAGTTTGTTCACACAAAGAAAGGGCAAATGGCCCTTTCGAAGTGGAATAATTTGCGTAGAGAAGCCCTGTTGGCTTTTCCAGAAGAGAAGTGATAAGAGTAAAACAACTGAATACAGTGGCAACAGCTGCTCTCCACTATGTAGTTAGAGAGCATATAGCATCAGCACAGATGATAATGTCTCTCATGCTTATAGGCTTTTCAAGCCAAAGCTGATCCTTTGTTGCTCTGCCTGTTTTGTTTGTTTGTCTGTTTACATCCTATGACATTCATCCAGTGAAATATCAGTGATCACTGTAAGGTGATACAGTCAGTATTAGCATTTCCCATGTGATTTGGGAACGTGGAAATTTTTAGGACCTTTCATTCATTGCTAAGTAGTAATAGAATTTGTACTGCTTAAGAGGTTTCCCTGTTGGACTCTGCAGTCTTTTATTCCTTTCACTGTCCCTTACATCCATATGGCCTTCCTCAATTTTGCCTGTATTATAATCTCTCTGCAAGGACAACATTCTGCTTTATACTTGTAAAGCTCCCAAACACCAAAGCTTTGGTTGTTGGACTGCTTAGTTGCAAATAAAAAATAATACTCATTTAAATTATTTAACATTAGCTTCTTGCATAGGGAAACTGCTGTGATTTAAGCTTTACACTAAATGATGCACTTTGAGTAGACAGGATATCTGAGAAGGGCAGCTGTTCTCCCTGTTTTTGCCAAAGAAAGGCTTCCTTCTTTATAAAATTACATAGTTATAGCCAACTCTCAATTACCTTTTGTCATACCATTCTAGTGTTGGCTAATCCTAAGTGACAGCCTGGGTCAAGCAGGATTACTGATTAATTATAATACAGTGCTGCTCTAATGCTCTTTCTGGGGCAGACTTCCCTAAAACAATGAAACAATTGCTTTCTTGGAGCTTAGAGCTAAAAGTAATAATCCCAAGCAGACCCAAGGTGGCCACATGTCAGATCAGCCTGGTTGTGTCTGCAGTAAATTTCCAGATTGCTCAGAACAGACTAAAGCAAACTGGCTCTGGTTTTCTGGAGCCATCTCAGATCTGGTAAGGAGAAAAGAAAGCTGGAGTAGTAAGTGCTGAAGTAAGAACCACACAGGGGTTGACACTCTGGGTTGCACAAGAGTTCATGTTTGGACAGTGTTGGACCCAAGCTGCTAGGAATTATGCTTATCTAGAACTGATGAATCCTCCTGGAGACATATTTCTGCTCTGGGTTTTCAAATGCATTCCATAGTACTCATACTCAGAATCACAGAATAGTTGAGATTGGAAGGGACCTCTAGAGATCATCTAGTCCAACCTCCCTGCTCCAGCAGGGACACCCAGAGCACAGGGCACAGAGCAGTGTCCTGGCAGGTTTGGAAGATCTCCAGAGAAGGAGACTCCACAACCTCTCTGGGCAGCCTGTGCCAGGGCTCTGGCACCCTCACAGTAAAGATGTTCTTCCTCACATGGAGGTGGAACTTCCTGTGGTTCAACTTGCGTGCGTTACCCCTCGTCCTGTCATCAGCCACCACAGAGAAGAGCCTGGCCCCATCCTCCCTACAATCACCCCTCAGGTACTTGAACATGATGATCAAATCTCCTCTCAACCTTCTTTTCTCCAGTGTTGGGAGTCATAAACGGGGAGTAGAGCTACCCTGTAATGGGGCATGCGCACCGGGAGCTTGTACGGGGGGGGGTCCCAGTGGCCCCTGACTGAGCAGTGCCTGGGTCTTTCTAGAAGCTGCTAGAATCCCGGTGGTGGGGGCAGGAGCAGTCTGCCCTGGAGGACTGCCCGCCCACCAACAGGGTTTGACCAGTCCGGAGAGACCACCACATTAACATAGCACCTATCATGCCCCCGCTTCTCCCTGTTTCCTCCCTTTTCTCCTCCCTCTCCTAAAGTTATAAAAGTTCGTGTTACTTTCCGAATAAATTGGCGTCGACCGGAACTCGTATCGAGTGTGTTACTGTCGCGTCCCGGTTACGCACCCTGCGGGTACCCACCTATCGCAGAACCCTAGAACCTGAGGATCCAGAAGGAGATCATCAGTAGCTGCAGCCCCCTCGCAGCTACTCCTCGGAGAGCTACAGGAGGGAGCCTCGCCTCTTGAGGGTGGAAAGGGAATCCGGCGCCACAGTGCTGAGGACGGAAAAAGATCATGCAGCCCGCGGACGCCTCGCTGGGACGGCTAGAGACGGGCGTCTTCACTCCAGACTAAACAGGCCCAGCTTGCTTAGTCTTTCCTCATACGATAAATGCTCCAGTCCCTTAATCATCTTCGTGGCTCTACGCTGGACCCTCTCTAGAAGCTCCACGTCCCTCTTGTACTGGGGAGCCCAGAACTGCACCCAGTACTCCAGGTGCGGCCTCCCCAGGGCTGAGGAGAGGGGCAGGATCCCCTCCCTCGACCTGCTGGCAACACTCCTCCTGATGCAGCCAGGATCCCATTGGCCTTCGTGGCCGCGAGGGCACATTGCTGATCCATGGTTAACCTGTTGTCAACCAGGACTCCCAAATCCCTCTCCATGGAGCTGCTTTCCAGCAGGTCAACCCCTAATCTGTCCTGGTGCCTGGGGTTATTCCTCCCCAGGTGCAGGACCCTGTACTTGTCCTTGATGAACCTCATGAGGTTCCTCTCTGCCCAACTCTCCATCCTGTCTAGGTCTCTCTGAATGGCAGCACAGCCCTCGGGAGAAGGGTGTTAGGGCTTATTTACTAATAATAATACTGTTAGGGCTTATTTATTATTTGCTATGTTAAGTAACCCAGATAGCAGAGGATTGACTGTAATGAGAGAGAGGAGAAATCCAAAGCAGAAAGCCATAATTATCCGTGAGACAGATATAGAGACTCCCATGTCTCTGAATAGCCACAAAATATTTTGAATATTTGGTATACAAGTAGCAGTGATAATCTACCATGGCCTACAAGTATCAAAAGTGACCTGTCTAACAGATAGCTGGTGGGTATGCAGATTAGATGCTAATCATGCAGCTGTTCTGGCACTGAGCAATATATATTGGGTAGCGGTGAGTCATGAGGTATGCTTAGTGTTGGCTATAGGTGTCTATAAGGACTTCTGCAGGCCTGGCAAGGAGGTGGGTATGGGGTAGTGGTTGAGCAAGTAGTTGGGAATAGGGGGTTAAGTGTGGATGTTGGAGCCTACAAGAATTCACTGATACTATAAGGCAGTTTGGAATTAAGATACTTAAATGGGGAACCACTAGGTAGGGTTGGAAAGTTTAGAATAAGGGGCATCTGAGAAGAATTTTGACACAGAAGTGTCTGACACTCTCCTCTCTCTTGGGTGCCTCCTTGTGAGTCTATTGGATCCCTTTGGATATGTTGGGTTCTGTTAGCTATGAAACAGAGTGTAGAAGTAGAGGAAACAGAGCCAAGTAAATCTATTTCTTGTTTTGTTCCCATAGAAATGAAGAAAATACACTTTTCCTAAGCCAGAAGCTTTGGGTGCCATCAGTATAAGATCTTCAGATTGCATGGAAAGGTTTAATCATTTTATAAGAACAAAGTAGGAATCTAGTAGTGCTATATAAACATTTTTATAATCAGATGGCATGTACACAAGATGGAATTCCAGTTATGTCCCCCTACAAATACATAACTTCAAGAAAATTCATAGCACAAATGCTAGCAAAACCAAGCATTTGTAGGGTTGCTGGGGTTTCCTAGAAGGAAAACCTAGAAGGGTTTCCTTTCTACATTAAGGTTCAGGTTCTCCACTCTAGTGATAAAGCTGTGGTTTGTTCTAAACCGTGACACTTGCAGAAACATACTCTTCACAAATTACCTTTCAAAGGCAGAAGAACTGAGGGCTGTTTGTTCATTTTGCCTTTCTTAGGAAAATTGCCAGATATTTTGATAATGAAATTACAGTTTATTAAAATTTGTTTTAAAATAAGAAATCTATAGCATATAATAACATTACAGTTTGGGTCAAACTTTTTGGTTTTGTTGTTTCTTTTTTTTACTGTTTCTTGTACTTTCTTTTACTGACTTTTGTTCTCCACTTCCTCAATGCTTGTTGTGACATTCCTGTCTTGTCCATATGTTTCATTATCTCATTGAAAGTAACATGTTTTAAAAGTTAAGAATATCACACAGTGTACTGACTTCTTCAACATTATTTAAAACCACCTTCTTGCTAATTGGTTTATCCAAAATAGTTATAAGCTGAGCTGTGAAGAAATGTGCTCTCTCTCTTTCTCTTCTTGCAGACTGCAAATGATAACCTGCACATAGATGATGANGAAAGCTATCTGTGTGCAGTGTGCCTGGATCTTTATTTCAATCCTTACATGTGCTATCCCTGCCACCACATCTTCTGTGAGCCTTGCTTGAGGACGCTTGCCAAAGACAATCCAGCCAGCACTCCATGCCCACTCTGTCGCACTACAATTGCCAGAGTCTTTTTCCAAGCAGGTATAAACATTAAACTTTTTACAATATAGAAAAATACTTGTAACTCTTCCTTTGTGTATTTCTGGTCTGAATAGATATGTAGCTGGAAGCATAGTAACTCCCTGCTACAAAAATATTTTTGCCCAAAGAAATAATAAAGAATATGTACTGTGGTGAATCCATAATCCATGCAGAGCATAATTTGGTCTTTCTACCTATTGTGAGGTTTTCTTTTCATTTATTTTTTCCTAGAACTATTACATACAGACCTTCATAAGTGGTAAGAAATTACTCTTGAAGTATATTTCAAAAACTTTTAATTTTTCAGGTGAGGTTTTGATATTTGATATTTCTTTGCTAAATTCATACTAAATTCATATTTACCCTTGCTAAATAATCACAAACTCCAAACATTATAAATGTGCATTTCCTCAAAGTACCTCACTTAAAAGGCATTTTAAAATTATTAAATTAATTACAAAATTATTCTTTTCTTGGTTTTATGACTTTAAGTTAGCTGTAGGTAAAAATAAAAGCTAACAGAACTATAGTGTTGTAACTAATATTGTTTTAAAATTCTGCGCTCCTCCCCTCTTGCACCCTCATCTTTAGTACTCCTGGAAAACATTTGTGGTATGGTTTGTTGTTTGAGGTCAGAAAGGATGTAGGAATAAGAAAGGTTAAGTAGTCCTATTGATAGTATATATGGAACATCATGGGTCAGTCTTTAAACCTACAGCTTAAAAAAGCTAAATTCTGAAACTGTGGATAAAGTTTCACTATGATATATGGAGTCAGGCAGATTACAGCACTTAAACTCTGCATGGATGGTCACAAAATAATGGAAATGACTCAGCCAGAAGGCTGAACACGTGTTTTTGAATGCCGCAGAGATCATGCAGACATCCTGCTTAAACAGGGATAGTGCTGTGGTGATGACAGGTTGGGGATGCAGATAATGTGGAATTAAGTTACAATTTTGCACTGAGCAGCAGAGCTACCCAGCTTCTATTTTTGATCATGCACAGACTCTTCATTTGAAGAGCACAATGTTGTATAATGGGATGACAAACTAGCTCAAGGAACTGAACTCACTTAAAAAGAACTTGTTGGAGTGGGCAAGAGACACTAGCCATACTAGTTTCCGTAGCATGGTTCACTGGAGTGCTGCAGATGACAGGAGCAATGATCTTGGGTAGGGACTGACTAAACTAGCACTGTGGCAGAAAAACTGCATGTGAAACTGAAGCCTCGAGCACTCTCAGCACCTTGCCTGTCTGGTATGTAGAGCTTTCAAGATGTTCTCGCTTCATTTTCTTAATGCTCAATGCTACTTTGGATTTGATGTACAGATGAAGTGCGTTTCACTACTAGAGAATGGCTTTTAGCTGCTGTAGGGCTTTAAATAAAGAAAAGCTATTTAACAGGGTTACTGCACTAAAGTACCAGTGGGAGAACAGAAAGAGGATAAGGATGCTTGCTAAAATGTATTTGCAAACCTTTATAACACCTCTGAAGTGCTATCAGCTAAGTGAACTATTTCCAGGATTATTTGTAGCAATTGAATACTTAGGAAGGCATGATGTTTTATTGAGAAAATGGATTTGTGTAGCTAAACTGTAAATACAGTGCCAAGAACAGAGAGCCATAGCAAGTATATGATATGTATGTAGAATTAACAACTTTGGATCAGAGAAATCCATATGACCTAACCACACCTATTTGCATATTGCTATGGAGTTTATGGCAGTATATGCTTGGCTTAGCAATATATTTGAAAACAGATACACCAGATTGACTTTGTTTTTCTGTATATCTATTAAGAAAAATATTTTATAATTTATCGATGCCTGGCATGTTAAGCAAGTTATAAACTGTTATTTCAACCAAGAAATATTGATGATATCATATCCTTAGAAAAAATAATAAATGAACATATTAGGGAATACAAATAGTGCAGGACTAATAAAAACGTAAGTCTTTTAAAGTCACTGCTGTTGTTCTGTGCAGAGAGTGAAGCAGAATTGCTGGTGTTCTTTATGTTTGACATTGATGTTACGGCCTGACTGTCTCATTTCCTTAACTAATCTGTTCTGGATGCTTTCTGTTATTTTCCTTTCATATTTTATTTTACAAGGATATGTCAAAAAAAACAAAGATGTGTTCAAAAGATCATTTTTTAGCTTGTATAGTTTTGCAAATTGAATGCCACTAAAATAGGATGCATGTAACAAGTCAAAAAAAAGTGGAAGGCCAAAAGATCCATTAACAGCAGTTATAAAGGAAAAGGTTCATTATAAAGAAAAAAAGTGCCGACTCCAGAGCTATGAAGACAAATGTGACTCATGAAGAAGCTTATCTGGCCTGAGCCTCTTCTACTAGTCCCCGGAGCATGAGCTCCAGTAGATACCTTGCTCTGATGGTGCCTGCAGCACATTCCCATCTGCCTTAAGGGACAGAAGACCCTTCCCCTCAGGATAAATGCACTCCTACTCAGATGACTGTGTGCCGGGGACTCACCTGAGAAAAAGGACAAAAATTGATCTGGTTACCGGAATCCATTTCCAGGAAACTCTTACCTTTTAAATCTCTGTCATACTAGATAAAAGAATGAGCCTGGGACTGGCTTGTGCACTTGTGAAACAAATGTTTTTGATTCATGTAAAATATTTCGAAGAAGTGCCAGATCTGGTACGCTTGTGTAATAAATCCACAACTTCTAAAAAACCGGAGTGAGGGTACTATTTGTGCACAGTAAGTCAGCCACACAACAGCAAAGGGGTCCCCTACGGAAAGGTTGCTTAGTCTGGCCAATATGAAACCCTAACCAAGCAACCTTGCAAAAGCCTGTAGAGCTGTCATCACTGCCTTAGCTAAAAAACAGGAATTAGATGACTCAGCAGAGATTTTAGTGGTTAAATTTGGAAAGTCAATTTAAAGGAATTGAGTTAATTTTTATAGGCATAAAAGGAAACTAATACACTCTTTGTTGATCCTGCAAGAGGCAAGCAGAGTCTCACCAGAGACTGTATCTCTGAATCCGGAGAGTACTCAATCCGAATAAATTCAATGCCTTATAGAGCTCTTACATAGAAATTGAAAACCACTTGTGAAAAGAGGACTGAATTTGTTTCAGATATACTTAGAAAAAATGGCACTATTCCCTTCACTGACATGGCTTTGTGTAAGTGCAGTAGCACTGTTCTCACAAAACAAGGGAGAAGCTTTTGGGCATTTCCCACTTTCTGCATGCTGTGTGGCCAATTCTATCTGCATTTGGACATAGTGAAATACAGAAGGGTGCATTGGAAGACTTTAGAGTAAGAGCAGCTTATTTTTGACTTTGAGTTTGCTAACCCCTTCCTCTTACATAGCAAGCACCACTGCAACAAAAGGGCTCAGTAGCTTGATGTCAGACTTTCTATTTTTCCTTTCACAAAAACTTCAGCTTACTCGGATTTGTCAGAAGATTCATCTCTTAAAAATAATAAACATTGATTGTGAAAAAGATATGCAAAAATGCATAGAAGTAATAATTATTATAGTAATAATACGTAAGCCCTTTCAAAGATCTATGAAGGCCCTTTCTTTTCTTTTTCTTTTTAAGATGCACAACGACTTGTGAAAACAACTGCTGTTATTAGTATTTATATGGAGTCATGATAGTTGGAAGGGAAAATGTTCATTCGAGCAGTTAAGATTAGGGTTTAATTTTTTTTTCCTTTAGTTCGGTAACTGTTATCATCAGATCACTTCTTCTCTGTGATAGGATGATACGTTCATCTTTTAAATCTATTTGCCATAGATAAATGATTATGGATAGATTCACTTTGCCATTTTTGTCTTGCAGTTCATCTAGCTGTTTCCTCACACATTCCACTGTGTCATTGATCATTCTAAGAATATGTTAAGTATAATTCCTGTTAATCCACAGTATAAATTTTTTTCCAGACTTTTCCATCTTTCTGTTATTGCCAACTGTTACTGGCTGATGGTGTTAAAGCAAAGAACAGCATGAACAAAAATGAATATCACAGATTCATTCACTCGTAGAGATATTCATTGTCTTGTAATTTAAATACACTATTTATAAGATATTTCATTCACATAGTGTTTCACATTATCTTTGCTAAATATATTAGTCTGGAGGTAGACAATTAGAAGAGCATGTTTAAGACGTGTTCTTGCTGTATCAGGACATATTTGGTTTTATGTGATTTTCAAAAACTTGAGGCAATCTCAGGGTATGTAATAATCAAAAAAGACACAGAAGATATTTATTTTGTAGAATTAACACAGGAAAATTATTGCTGTAATTGCATCATTAATATATATATATTCTTTCCCGTTAATTTTTGTAGAACTGAACAACTCTACCAAATCTTTTTTTCCAATGGAATATTTGAAATTAAAAGAAAGTTTTCAAAAATCAAATTCTGCAAAATGGCCTCTACCAAGCTGCAAGAAAGCTTTCAGAGTTTTTGAAGGTAAGAAAATCATTTCTATATAATTTTGGCCATGAAGAATTTAATTTCCCATTACTCATTTAAATGAGTATTTTTTTCTATTTTCTCTAATCTCCACACACACTTTAGTACAGTATTTGAAAGTAAATGTCTAACTAATCATCAGAGATGGTTGATTACTAGAGTAGAGCTAAGTTAAAATTTCTCCTTAAGCTCTGAATCAAAAGGTAAGCTGCAAATTGAAAATGGAAATTTGGATGTGTAACTTCTTTAAAATCTTTAATCTTTAGTTTTGTGCATATTGTCAAGATAATTTTATATGCGTTTTTTTGTTTGGAAAGTTTATAATGTTTCATCTGCATAGTGGAGTGAAGAAAATTACCCTGGAAATCAAGAATCAATCTTTCATGAAAGAGATCTTATAAAATAGTTGGAATTATTTCATAGATGTTATTCTTTTATNTCCACTGTGTCATTGATCATTCTAAGAATATGTTAAGTATAATTCCTGTTAATCCACAGTATAAATTTTTTTCCAGACTTTTCCATCTTTCTGTTATTGCCAACTGTTACTGGCTGATGGTGTTAAAGCAAAGAACAGCATGAACAAAAATGAATATCACAGATTCATTCACTCGTAGAGATATTCATTGTCTTGTAATTTAAATACACTATTTATAAGATATTTCATTCACATAGTGTTTCACATTATCTTTGCTAAATATATTAGTCTGGAGGTAGACAATTAGAAGAGCATGTTTAAGACGTGTTCTTGCTGTATCAGGACATATTTGGTTTTATGTGATTTTCAAAAACTTGAGGCAATCTCAGGGTATGTAATAATCAAAAAAGACACAGAAGATATTTATTTTGTAGAATTAACACAGGAAAATTATTGCTGTAATTGCATCATTAATATATATATATTCTTTCCCGTTAATTTTTGTAGAACTGAACAACTCTACCAAATCTTTTTTTCCAATGGAATATTTGAAATTAAAAGAAAGTTTTCAAAAATCAAATTCTGCAAAATGGCCTCTACCAAGCTGCAAGAAAGCTTTCAGAGTTTTTGAAGGTAAGAAAATCATTTCTATATAATTTTGGCCATGAAGAATTTAATTTCCCATTACTCATTTAAATGAGTATTTTTTTCTATTTTCTCTAATCTCCACACACACTTTAGTACAGTATTTGAAAGTAAATGTCTAACTAATCATCAGAGATGGTTGATTACTAGAGTAGAGCTAAGTTAAAATTTCTCCTTAAGCTCTGAATCAAAAGGTAAGCTGCAAATTGAAAATGGAAATTTGGATGTGTAACTTCTTTAAAATCTTTAATCTTTAGTTTTGTGCATATTGTCAAGATAATTTTATATGCGTTTTTTTGTTTGGAAAGTTTATAATGTTTCATCTGCATAGTGGAGTGAAGAAAATTACCCTGGAAATCAAGAATCAATCTTTCATGAAAGAGATCTTATAAAATAGTTGGAATTATTTCATAGATGTTATTCTTTTATACATACAAAATGGAATAAGAGGGTTTTTTTAATATCTAGTTTTAACTTATTTCCTATTTATTATATGAAGGAGGCATATTTTACTAGTTAAACATTGCCATGGTTTTAAATGATTGTTAACAGAAAAACATTTGGCTAGAGGAGTGAAATGTATGATTCACTGTTTATGCAAGTAAGTTCTCTGTTTTTAGTCTAATGATGCTTTTTTTCTTCACCAGGCCTCATCTGTGTTTACTGATCTAGTTGCTTTCCGTAGTGCTGAATCTTGCTAAGAAATCTATTTTTCCTGTTCATAAGAACAATATAGATTGCTTCTATAAGAGTACGTAATAAAAAATAGCAACATCCTTCTTATAGCCTCTTTATGTGTCTACACTGGCCTTTTTATAGGTCAAATTTGATAAATCTGGTCTGCTGCTTATAAAGCATGGAATGTCACAGAGAGTCATGATTTGATACTGAAAATAACACAGAATGCTCTGAGCTATCAAAAATGAGTAGGGTTGAGAGGTTTGAGATCTGGCACATGTTCTTTGGTACTGTCCGAGGTGGAAGCTGCTGGTAGGAAAAATAATGTTTCTTTTTCTCTAAGGACAGTTTAGATGTTGATGATGATCTTAGGGCTTTATTGTAATTTATTGCATTATATATATGACATGTTTCATGTGTGTGTGTGTTAAATATCTTATGAAGATGTGTTTCATATATATGAAAAGCTATGATCTTGATCTTCATACAAACAGAATGGTTTAAAGGGGAAATTTAGAGATTTCATGCCAATTAAATCAGGTGCTACCTGGAAGTCAGGCAAGTTGTCCCATAAAAGTAATTTAGACTGCAGGATCTAGGTATCATAAAACCCTCTCACAGGGAGGAATTTAAAGGAAGAGAACATGAGCAGGAGAGAGCTGAGGTGGAATTGCAGAAGGGAATGGGAAGAAGAAAAGAGCTGAAAGGGGTAAGTTCCACTAGTAGAAGGAGTGAAGTGAGAAGGGAAATGATTTCACTGCTTAAAAAGAAAGAACAGGAAAATGCAGAGATTTGACATGAGGATAACTGATTCGACAGTGCTGCGCTGTCAGAAACTAAATGGTGTGGCCCTGCTGGAAAAGCGTGGTCTTTTGTCCTGCACACAGCACACAGGCATAAAGGTCGCTGACAACCTGGCAGTTGTTTTCAAATTTAATATGGTTCAAGTTTCCTATATTTTCAGAATATGTTATGTGAATTTAGTGTTCTGGACATAAAAATGATACAACTTGAAAATGAAATTAGGTTATGAAGGTTAGTTAGCTACGATCTAATTATGTTTGAAAGGCAGAGGTTATGACAGAGACAATTTGCACCAACTTAGCCCTGAAATACCCTCCATGGTTGAGCCGTTTGTACTGAAGCAGCCCTAAGGAGCCCAGCTGCGCGGCCCTGAACATGTCTTACTATACAGTAGTGTAGAGCAAAACTCTTTGGAGTTTTTTGTTAAATGTTCTGCAGTATTATAGGGAAATCTCAATATCGTTTAAGGAGTTTTTGAACAAAAGATGGTAACCATGCAATTCAAGAAACAAGCATCTAAAGAGGATTGAGCTGTACGCCAAGTAGCATTGAGGCCAGAAACCATCAGTGTGCTATTCCTTTTAATAACTGTTTTATCCTTTTTGAGGCTATTTAACTTATGGTATAAAGCTAAGCTGTAAATGTCAATAGCTTTTTGCCTTCATGCATTTTGAGTGGACCACTGAAACCAGAAGGCTGGTAAGCAGCTAGAGATAGGGGAGCAGTGATAGGGGAGGAATGAAACTAATAGGATGTGATGTCAGTATAGCAATATGATACAAAAGTATCATACAAAAGAATATTTCAGCAAGAATTAATGACAGCTGAAATATGGTATTTGGTCAGCTGGGAAGATGGCAAACTTAAAGAAAAAGAATGCTTTTGCAACGTTATTTATAGAAGTGTTCACTGATAAGGGAAATGAAAGAGGATACTGAGGATAAAGAGTTCTGAGGATGAACAAAGGACCATAAAGAAAATTAAGAATTTCAGTCAGTGGAGAGGCAGTGGAAAGAAATGTGTAACAGATTAAAAAAGTGATGAGAAAATTAATAGAATGAGGAAAGTGATCCAGTTTTAAAGTAGGAGAACAGATTTTGCTATAAATCATTTTTTAGAATTGTTGTGTGATGTCCTGCCCATTTGGTGTCTACTGTGTTATAGTTTAGGGGGAGGTAGAAAAAGAAGAAAAAAATAAAAGAAAAAGCAAATAAGCAAAAAGCATTTGATCATTAAAAAAAAAGAAAAGAATCTATTTACAGACTGTCCATCAGAATTCCTTCATGACTCCCACAGTCAAATGACTTGTATCATGAAACATGAGATCAGTTACCCCAGTTTTAGTATTCTCTAGCACTCTTACTGGCCAAATACCTTATATTCAAGTATCGATAATTATAGAATTATCACAGATGTCTGGACAGGGGAAGAGTACGCTTTCTAAGCTTGTTCTGCCCTCCCACAGTCCTGGTGCTTCATTTTCTTCCATGGAAATAAATAACCCAAGATAGAAAACACAGGTTGTTCTAGTTTTGCTGTGAATTTGTGAGGACTTGGCACAACAGGAGTTGAATAGTTTTCATAAAGTTGGTAGACACAATTTCCTATTTAATTAATTTGCAGTATCTTAATTATGTGAAATATCAAATATAAAAATGTGCTTGCATGCATTTAATGTGCTTTTGTAGGCTTATTTCTAAAGTTTTCTTTTCCTCTTTCTTTTTTTTAATTCCTTTTTAGTAACCCGATTCTTTGATGAGATACACTAGCTAGTTTTATAGTTTGTGTTTTAGTTAGTGAGTGCTGAACTGTGAGTCTATGAAATCTGTCTTTGCAAATCTTACTTGGTTATTTATTTAATATTCAGATATTGTTAATGAAAGAGGCACTCTCTCATAATTCATGTCTTTGATTTCAGACTAATGGTAGGAACAGTTGCGATATCTCAAAAAGCAAACTTAAAGGGAGAAGTTGCCTCCTTTCTCTCTTGAAGGCCTGAGACATGTTATTGTAGTGATTAATGATAATGACCAAATTCATGTTAAATTCACGCAGTGCTTTTGTGTATTATATGTGTTCTATATAAGCTTAAAATACAAGCTTTGAAACATATAGGTTTATCTGTGGCTGTAAAAAAAGAAGAGAATAGCTAAAAAAAACAGTCCTACTTCTGACCTTGAAAGCAATTATTGGCAAATAGAGCAGTATGAAGTGATTTCTGGTTCATTCTGTATGTTCTATTCCCACATCCATGTAGGATTTACAGAGTTTTAAGAGTACTCTCTGGTGGCTCGAGTAGTTCCGCTGACATTGGTCAGCAAGAAGCAGTATTTGCCTCAGAACAGATTCTTTAAGGCTAAAATTTTTAGAAACCACTTGCTTTGACCAATGAAATGTGTATCAGCTAGTGACATAATCACAATTTGAGATTTCTGCATTGTTCTTCTAGAGCTTCACAATAGCTTCTTATGTCAAATGCCTTACAAAAATGTCAAAAAAGGGGAAAATAGCTAATTATAATAATGGAGAACAGCAGCTTCTAAAGCACTTTCATTCTAAAAAGGGAAATCCTTATGCAATCAGATCTTGTGTCCTATACTGGAGTCTTTGGGGCAGATCTTTTTCAAATTTTCACAGCAGTAAGTTGCTTTTCCAGGGCCTTGACTTCTTGTTGGACACCCTGAAAAAGTACTCACTGGGCACTGCCACATAAGCTGCCCTTACCCTGATCTTCTGTGTGTGGAGTCACACACACACACACTGAGTTCAACAGATACGGTTTGCTGCATGTGCCTGTAACTACTCAGGCACAATTTATCTGTCTGGGACTGTTGCAGATTTCAACATTTAAACTCAAAAAGCCTTGTGGTCAGCAAAGCAGATAGGAGAGTGAATAGAATAGCTATGACCACTTAAAAATGTGGGATTTGCTTGGTTTTCTGAAATCATGCAATGCATAGCCATAGTCAAAAAAGTAAGTAGAATTATTGGGAACATAACAAAATGGAAGACATTATGTCATTGGTTAGATTTTTGTTTAGACCACATCTTCGGTTTTACATAGGGTATAGGTTATATTATCTCAAAGAAAAATAATGCAGAGTGAAGCATCTTTTTGAAGGGATGATTTGAGGATATGGAAGCTTTTCTATACAAAGGGAATCTATAACATTTTAGTTGGGAAAGTGTATTACAGGAGGGAGATTGAAGTGGTCTGTGAAGTTGTGAAAGGTCATTAGTGGAGCACACTATTTGAGTTCCTGGAGTTGATCTTGTGGTTTAGTTTCACCTGAAATGAGCTCTGTTTATTTGTTTGAGACCACTCTACCACATGGCAGAAGTGCAGTAAGTGTTGACAATATGCGATCTGATTCAACAATGTGCCTTCTGACTCAAATGGAAATATTGATCTAGACACACCAAGGAATAGCAAATTAATATTGCTGATGAAGGCAATAGGCTGCATATATACAAAAGGAGTTTCTTGGTTTTTGTTTGTTTGTTTGTTTTCCACAAAGTACATATTTAAATTAAGAAACTCAATGCCATTGAGTATTTTCAGTGCCAGATGTGGGCATAAGGGGATAGAGGGAATAAAGATGCAATTGGACAAATTTACAGGAAGAAGGGTCATCAGTGACTTTTTAACAGAGTACTCTGAGCACAGCTTCTGAATCACAGGGGGCCTAAAATGCTTGTTTCTGTACAGACACATATGGAAAGGTGTCAGTCTGTACTTGGCTTTTTACTTACACTCTTTCAATGGATCTGTCTGTCTGCTTCTGACTAGATCATAAAGAAGCAGACAGGTCAAAATGACCTTGGAAGACCTGATAAACTTACCTTTAGGGAGCTCAATCTTACATGAGCACTTACAGTGTAAATGGTATTGTAGCTTGTGTATTATTTGCTCAGGCACTTTTTTAGAGCTAAATTTTATATCCCATAGCTCACCTTCAGCCATAGCAAAAGTAGTCAATTTGTAAAATAGGGGAAATATTTTAAATTACTTGTCTTATTTTGAATATCATTAGCATCTTAACAGCAGCTTGCAAAACTTCAGCATGGACACATGCAACAATTTGTTTGTTCATGATTTAGTGAAAATCTTTTTTGATTTGATTGTACTTATTTATCAGTGTAAAAGGATAATTTACTCATAGCCTTATTTTTTTTTGTTTGTTTGTTTTGTCTTTCAGTTACAGGTTTCCACTAAGTCTGCTAGGCTCTGCTGGCGTTACACATGTTTATGCATGTAATTTGACTGGAAATTCATGTCCAGAGTGGCAACAAAGGCATGCATAAGAAAGTCATATAAAATAAAATTTCCAGAATTCCGTTTCTCCTTGGTTATATTACTGACATTTTCAACCAAAGCTTAATCAATTTATAGATGGTAGAAGAGAGACTATTTCAATAAGAGTATTAAAATCCACATTATTGGCTAT
>VWPW01019602.1:37712-58497 GCA_013389825.1 Crypturellus undulatus | reverse complement strand
GGCGGCGGCGGCACCGCGCGTGCGCGGGGCACGGGCAGCGCGCCGAGGCCGCGCACACTCGTGACGCAGCCGGTCGCGGCCCCCTGCTGAGAGCCGTGAAACTCGTGACGCACCGGCCAGAGACCCGGCAGCCCGGGACGTGCTGGCGGGGGTGTCCCCTTCCTCGCCCTGCTGGCGCTGCTCCTTGTCCTGGGGCCAGGAGCCCCTCGGCCTTCTCAGCCACAAGGGCCCAGTGCTGCCTCCTGCTCGAGGGGTTGTTCCCGGGGACTCCTTCTCCCTTTCCAGCACGTCCAGCCCTAGTCTGAAGTGAGCCCAACAACCCCAAAACCACACAGGGAAGTAACTCCTTCCCCAGGCGGGGCAGCTATCATGTCCCCCTTCTCCACGCAGTGCCAGGACATCAAGAACTCCACGGTGGACACTTTTGTTTTTATTTAGAAAACATCCAGAGGGGATCCAATAACAGTTTTATTATCAAGGAAATTGTTTTGCCAGAAGCAGAGAACAGACATAGGATGGAGCAGAAGGCTCAGACAAGCAAAGTACGTGACTCCCCCCCAACCTCTTTTATAAGGAATAACGGCACAGCTCAAGGTGAAGCAGCCCCTCTCCTTCAGAGCGGAGGTGCGAGGGCTCTAGCAACATGGCCAGCTGTGTCACTGCCTGTCACCCCCTCGGGGCACGCGGCTCCACGAGGATCCCCACGGGCGCCTCTCCAGGACTTACCTCTCCAGCCTTAGATTCAAGAACATGGTTTCCAAATGCCGCCGTTAAATTTAGTACACCATTGTGTCATCTATCAGAAGTAATTGATCAGCGACCCTCAGGAAGCTCAGTTGAATACCACAGAGCCAAAAACTTAGAACTTTTGTCTTGCATGAATTAACTTTCATCAAGTGACAATTTTTCTAGCAGACACATCACTAAGTTTAAACATTAAATGTCGTTTTTTATATATATAGAGTACTGCAAAAACACAGTAAGTCTGAATTCTGCCCATTTCTGCTCAGGAAGGTCCCTTCTCTCCCAAGCGTCAAGATCATCCTCTTCATACTCCAGTCTAGACAAGACAAAGACTCCTTATTGCTTCTCTTCCTTCTGATCTCCTGGACTTCCAGATCCCTCTCGTTCTGAAGCCATCTGCGAAAGAGTCCACTTATTAGTTGCAATATCACCATGCTTCTCTCAGCCATACTAATTTCCAGCTAGCTGCTTTAGGCCAGTGCTAGATTGAAGGAATCTTTCTTCACTGAAAAGTCTAATTGTCCCCTGGAGAATGAAAGCCATCATCTCTGCACGACTGCTACTAAGAGGAAGGAAATAGTCTTATTTTCCCTTTTCCAGTGGACATAACAGGCTTACATTGCACCACTTTATTTTCCTAATGTCAAACTGAAATGTTAAGTTTTCAACAGCGAGGAGAGCCAAGGTCACCTGAGCAGCATGTGACACTTCTATCTTAGGAGACTTCAGAGAGGCTAAGTGTACATCTGCCAAAAGGGACTTGTATCAGTGGCCCTCTTGCTGGGAAGGTGGACAAGAAATTCCTGTAAATTCAGGGAGGCTGAACAAGAAGCCTGTTATCTCAGTGCCTTTAGAAGAGCTTAGACATTATTTTACTTTTCTAGGCACCTTACAGCTCCCTGCAGTTTCTGATCTGCACTTCTGGGTGCTCCTCTATTAATGGCATCCAGTGGTTTCCCCAGCACCACCCTAGAGAATGTAACATGCTCGGCCGTCGCACATGTCCTTTTACAGCTGCTGCCACAGCAAGTTTTACTTCAGGGGAGCTGCATCAAGACCAGGTGTTACCTCCAGCTCTCGCCTAAATATTTGGTGGTCTGACCCCCCTGCCTTTCATCTCCACCCTATAGAGCACCAAGGATCGAACCTACCTTCTTGTAGGCCATTTCAAAGAGCTTCAGGGAAGCCTGCTGCAGGGTGGTTGCTGCCTGCCGGATGTTTTCTCCCGTTTCAGTGTCTTTACGAGCCAGAAGTTCCCTCATTTTAGCAATTTCTTCCTTCAGTTTGTTGCACTGCAAATAAGTTACAAGAAACATGATGCGACACGGCACTCATTTCACTCGAAATAGCATTCCTGTTATTTCACCCATCTACTGACCACAGCCAAGCTGCCATTTTTCTCCAAAAAGCACTGAAGCAAAGGCTCACATGAAGCCATAAGGTCTGCAGGGACTAGAAGCGTGTCCAGCTCCCCGTGGGCACGGGTCCACATCACTAAACACCCCACAGTTGGCATTAATTGGCCCCCTCCTTTGCGTGTCAGCAGAGGCGCCAAGGACAGAGCGCGCCGCGGAGACGGAGCAGCCCGCCAAGGCCGAGCGCTGCCCTCCCTCCCGGAGCCAGGGGATGGGAAAAAAAGCAAGTTGGTCCTCATCTCCATTTAAGGCACTACCAGAAAGCCAAGGAGAATGCTTGGACCACCCTGGTTAATCCCTTTGTTGCACATAAGAGGAGCAGAAAGGGAAATAGAAGCGATGTGGTCTCATCCCAGCCATCTGCCAAGCCCTGCACACAGCCTGGCGCTGCTCTGGCCCCCTGGCACGCTGCTAGGGAGGCAGGGCTGGAGGGCAGGGCTGCCGGGGGACAGCTCTGCTGGCACCGCTTGCTCAGGGCTCTTTGCAGTCAAAATGCAGGCACAGCCTCCACCTCGTTCACACCCACAGGACGGGGAAGGCAACTGAGGCCTTGTACCTTGGGAGGCTCCCATCTCCACCCGGACTGCACAGAGCTTCTTCCAAGCCTTGTGCTGACCATGTGTCCTTGGTGTTCCCAAGAGCAGAGGGAACAGATCTAGGCTTTGCTCTGTGTTCCTGGGAGAGGAAGCTGCCATGATCGCACTCCCACAGAGCGGGTCAATGCGTCCTGAAGAAGAGCTGAAAAAGCCTCCAGTACCNATGTGTCCTTGGTGTTCCCAAGAGCAGAGGGAACAGATCTAGGCTTTGCTCTGTGTTCCTGGGAGAAGAAGCTCCCATGATCGCACTCCCAGACAGAGCAAGCCAACACATCCTGAAGAAGAGCTGAGCTGAAAAAGCTTCCAGTACCAGAGGCTGCTAAGCAATAAACTACTATTGAATTCTCCCAAACTCCTCAGAGCCCCAGGAGCTCTGTTCCTAACTTGAAGATTGCAAAATTCGCTTTAAACCCAGCCTTTGAAATCTGTAACGCAGACATTGTCATTTAGAGCACTAATAAAAGCCCTCTTTTGATGCTGAATTATCCACTTCATCCCAAAGTGGAGGAAAAAAATGGAGTCAAGCGGGTACAAAAACTTTTGCCGTTTCCGATTTCCTGGGCTTACCCTGTTCTGAGTGCCAGGACCGCAGAACAGCTTTGCTTTTGTCCCTCTGCTCATACACTGGAGGCACCGTTTATCATCTCTCAGCTTTTGAGCAAACTTCCCCGCTCATAGAGGCCACAGTGCAGTTCTTATCAAACCACTGCAAGGCCAAGTCAAGGACATAATTCACGCAGAAGCCTCTCATCAACAGCTTCACACGCGCTTAGATCCCCACTGACACTGAACTTGGACTTTGAAGCAGGGTATTTGCTGTTATCCAAGCCACATCCTCAAGAGCGCATCCTTGCAGCCTCTCATGAGCCATCCTCATTCTACTCAAGTGCAGAAAGACAGAGGAGTCAATGGCTGCGCCAGCTTTGCACGGAACAGAGGCAGCTACGAGTTAAGAACAAACTCTGGCACAAAACCAGCATTAAAGTGGATCCATACCAGGAATGTCCTTTTTTGGTCAAGTGATCCAGAGCTACCTACCTCATCTGCTGGCAGCTGATCCTTGAACTCCTCCATCTTAGACTCCGTGTCATGGATGATGCCTTCAGCCATGTTTACAGCTTCCACGCGTTCCTGGGGAGGACAGGGCATAAGGGCTCAATTCATATATCACTGGAACTATAAGTTGTGTATGTATAAAAAACCCTGATATTTCTTTCCCCAAACTGTCCTCCTTCCACCTAGGGTCCCTCTTAAAGAGGAGAGAGAGGAAACTGAAGAGAATCCTCTCTAGGTGCATCCCAATGCAGGGAAGCCCAAACAGGCAGGCTAAGGGAGTCAGTCCTCCCTGACACACCTTCTCTGTCAGCAAAACTCACTTCCTTGGAAGCACAAGTGCCACTGACACCCTGGAAAAGTGAGCAGCTACAGAGACAGCACAGCTCTGCTCCTTGGAAAAGCCACACAGCTTTTCAAAACCACTACCCACTATTAGGTTTCCTCTGCAACAAAGCCATTAGAGTTGTCTAAAACATGGGCTTGTTAGAATTTCTGACATCCACTTACTAAAAGTACTTACAATATCTCAATAGTCAGGATGGAAGAAACACAACCAAACATTGGGCTAATTAATAAATTTGAGTTACTGCTATAAAAATGAACAGGGGATGAAGGGCAGTGTGCCTGAGGTGCAGAAAGTGCTAGTTCTGCTGAGACATGATAATTCAAGCGTCAACATGAACTATTTCACCAGCAACAGCCTCTGGGGCACCCAGCCTTCTGCATCCGAAAGAACAGGCTGCATGAACAAAGGTGCAACAATATTCTCAGGAGACCAACTGCTTATGGAAGAATGATGAGAAATAGCTTGGTTTTGCTGCTGTGCCTTCCCTGTTGGTGGAGACTTTCAAACCCAGGTCTGTGCACGCTCTGCATCCAACTTGCAAGTGCTAACAGGGCAGTGCTTTGGGGCACTAGAGCTTTTGAGCTGTGGAGATGTTTGCTTATTTTTATACGTTCTCCCCTTTCCCAATCCTTTAAAAAGGGTTAGATTTCCAGTGCTGCCTCAACACTCAAACCGTGTCTGTACAAAGAACGCAAAACAGATAAGCAAAATGTACCAATTTCAGCAGTCTCTGAATACAGGTTGCTGCCATATCCCAGCATAGACCTTCCCTGTGTCTGCTGAAAATCAATGCTTTATATTTACTAGTGCAATTCATTAGTGTGACCCTCATTAAACCAATTAGTTCCAATCATTAACTCTACGAGTATCACAGGTTCAGTCCCTGGACTGTGCTAAGTGTCAGTCCTTTCCAAAGGCAGAGAGGCTCTCAAACATCTCCCAACATCTTCCCCAGCACTGAAGGTAAATACTGTGCTCTGTGAGATACAGCCTTTGAGGGGCAGAGTGATCATTTGAAAGGACAGAAAGCAACTTCCTGCTTAGGAAGGAAGCCTGCTGAGGTGCAGCTTTGCTTGGCAGCTCCTAAAGATTAAGCTTTAATTAAACCTGGAGAATGTTGTTCAAATACTTGCTGTAGTGGCCCCATTTAAATGGGAGCAACACCAATGCAAGAACCTCGCTGCGCAAGGCTAGTTTCAGATAAGCCACCAAGGTAAGGGGCAGGACAGCTAAGAGCACTGATGACAAAAAACATGAATAGATTTGGAGGGCTGTTTGTCGTGCACAGGTCACTTTGCTTACTGCTGTCCCCATGTGCCAGTAATTCCTCAGGAAGGAGTTAAGATACTAACCACAAGAGGCCAGTTGCCCAACCCCAGCCCAAAAGGCAGAACTACACATGTGCACCCTCTCGCACATGAGGCAATTTCCAAGTGCAAATTGGATAGAAGGAAAAAACCCAAATGTGCAGAAAACTGCACAAACAAACAGCCTGGGAGGGTGCACACCAGGACCACTAGCTTCTTCAAGACAGGCACAGCTAAGAACAACCCACAGCAGCTGCCNGTGCACAGGTCACTTTGCTTACTGCTGTCCCCATGTGCCAGTAATTCCTCAGGAAGGAGTTAAGATACTAACCACAAGAGGCCAGTTGCCCAACCCCAGCCCAAAAGGCAGAACTACACATGTGCACCCTCTCACACATGAGGCAATTTCCAAGTGCAAATTGGATAGAAGGAAAAAAACCAAATGTGCAGAAAACTGCACGAACAAACAGCCTGAGAGGTTGCATACTAGGACCACAGGTACAGCTAGGAACACCCCACGGCAGCTGCCAGCAGCCCCACTAGCAGCTGGCAAATGCTGCAGCAGCCTCATTACCTTTCTTCGCCTGTCTTCCTCTGCGTATTTCTCTGCATTCTTCACCATGTTCTCAATTTCATCTTTGCTAAGGCCACCAGAAGACTGGATGACAACTGCAGTAGAGAAGAAGCATCAATGAAAAACACATTCTCATCTTTGAGGAAAAAGAGACTATTATTTCCAAAGCTCTCTTAACAGCAGCCACTTGTCTCTGCAGCAGAGAAGACTCCATGGGCAGCACAGAGGCAGCTAAGCAGCTCCCAAGGTGGGAGCCTGACACGTTGGATCCATGAGCTCCCCAGACACTTCCTGTCCACTGCTCCGGGTCACCTGGACTGTTCTTCAGTTACTCCTCCTAAAAAGCCAGCGTGGACACAGGGCCCCCAACCCCAGGGGCATTCTGGCAGGTAAAGCAATAGCAGGAATCGTTTTACCAGGGCATGGAGTTTCCTTTCACTGTTGGATAGCAGCCCAGGCTGGAAGCAGGGTAAGAGCCTGTTCCTCACCCAGCAGCTCATACTCCCCTCAGTAAGCAAGAGTAGCACAATTCTACAGTGCTCTTTTGGCTTCATTTGTGCCAAAAAAAAGCATGGTCTAGAATAAGCCAAGCTCCACAATAAAGCACTGTTTTACTGGGAAAGAGAAAACACCTTGGATACTGCAAAGTACAAAATAAAGATTCTTACTAGAAATCAGTTTTCCATACAATATTTCGTATAAAAAGGTACAAAACCCTGAACACAGAGATATGCTTTGGATGTAGATGAAGGATTGAGTTCAGTTTTTGTAATTAAGACTGTGTCTACACACACAGGCAGCTAAAGGAGTTCTGATTGCCTCTTATCAGGATATAGTTATTCAGAGCTGGAAGTTTACAATGTGTGAAAAGTCTTCTTCACTCTACAAGCAGTGCCTTCTTGGAAACAAGTTTAAGCCAAAGCCTGAGCTGCATGATCAAGAACACCACATCCCTTCATGTTGCCAATGCAGTTAACAGTATTTTCCTTAATTGCAACACACCTCTGACTGCTTATGTTGCTTCCTCCTCAAAATAGCTGAAGGGCAGTACAGACACTATAGAAAATAACCTCTTTTGTGCCTCTATCAGGGAAATCCGCAGATACTTCAGAACTAATTTTCTGCTACTTCACAGTATCTGAATCCATGATAGGTATATGGGAGGAAATAATAATAATAATAAAAAATAAATAATAAAAACAAACAAAAACCTACCACATCATTAGTTACAGTAGACCTAATATCTCATTGCCCTACAGAGTAAAATGCACTGGTAGTCCCCGAACCTCCTGATTTTTGGAGGTGTTCTGAGGCTAATTGTATGAAAATGAATGAAGTAGATACCAGGATACCTGCAGCAGATCCCTGAATTTCAGTATCTTTGCTATGAAAGTTGGAAACAAAACTGTGTATCCCAGACGACACGCTGCAGCCTTCACTGCAGGTCTGCAGCACCCCTAGCGTGCCGGCTCTCTGTCACTATGAGTCACCCTTGGTACCCCGTGCCTATGGCAGTCACCTTTGCTGCTCCATAATCTTTCCCTCCTTCCCTACTCAGCACCCTGGGGCTCTTGCACTCACTTTGTTGCTCGCGTCCGGTGCCTTTATCCTTGGCCGAGACATGAACGATGCCGTTAGCGTCGATGTCGAACGTGACCTCGATCTGGGGCACTCCACGCGGCGCCGGAGGGATTCCAACCTGGAAACGAGAAGTGCTCAGCCACAAGCTCCCACACAGACATGAGCTCAGGGCACGAGCCTCCAGTGTCGGGCGTATTATCTTGGCCATCAGCCAACTCCACTATTAACTAAGCTCTGGGCTGAGCTGTTTAAACGCCTGTCAGCATCATGGGGGGAATTAGCAACACTCTGACAGATTTAACAGGATACAAATTTCTGCCCAGAAGGAAAGACAACTGTACAGACCCTGCAAGAAGCGGCCACGTACTTGTTTCGGAGATAACAAAGCTGCTGTTTAAGAGCAAGCAAGGCACTCTTGTTCACACACCCTTCGGGGCATGACAGCAAGCACCACTTTCTTAATTCTGCTCTTCCAGGCAGTCTGCAGTTACCACTACCCAAATAAACTGACTGCACGCAGAGAGCTGGTCAGTTGGCCACTCTCAGCTGCAAGTACCCCACGTTGCACACAAAGATCCTCGTGACACAACCCTTCTCGAATAGGCAGGGAGATGCCACAGGAATTTGGAAAGAAGTGGTGCCAGGCTGTAAACTGCCCCAACATGGAGCCTGCTAACTCAGGTCTAGGCTCTGCACTAAGATCAAACCCCCATGACAATGACCAGAGAAAAGGGCAGCGCTCAGCTTATCTGCTGCACAGGCCAGGTACTGCACAGCTCTGATTACTCTTGGCACCCAAAACAGGAGAGGGTGCTTCTAGGTGACTGTGTCTAGTCCTAAAGCAGTCATTGCACTACATAAATCCTACTCAAAACACTTAAGCTCTCTCTTAAAGACTTCCCATGTTCTTTGTGTTCTTCCCATGTCAAAGGGGTCTGTTCCAGAATGGAATTTTTCGACGGCTACTGTTTTACTACAAAAAGGAGCAAACATCTTCCGTAAAAAACAAGTAAAAGCCCCACAGTGCCTTCAAGGCAAGGGTCAACTGAAATGGAGAAGGCCCTGAACTTTTCAAAGAAGGTCAAGTCTAAGGTCACGAATCCCTAGAGCCAACATACCAGTGTGAACTGGCCAAGGAGTTTGTTGTCACTCGCCATCTCTCTCTCCCCCTGGCACACTTTAATCTCCACTTGAGTCTGGCCATCAGCAGCTGTAGAAAACACCTGTAGAAAAGCAAACAAAAAGTTACTGAATAGCCAGGACATTAAACCACATGATCTAGTGCAGTTACAAGTTGATTAAATAACAAGTAGAGGCATAAAGAAAAGCTAAATTGAAAGCATGAAGAATCACTAAAGGCCCTTCATGCTCTTGTTCCTTAAAAAGTTCTAATGAAGCATCAGGCCACAGCCTAGTTTACTGGCCTGTCAGCCCTACAAAACACAACAGCATCAGGAAAGACTGGGGCCGGGGGTGGGCCCAGGCACACGGGCTAAGAAAGGTCATCTCAGCAGGGTGGTGCTCAGTTGGAAGGGGTCTCCACACAATTCTTCTTCAGAATGATGTGTTGACAGTTACATCACAGCACACACACTGCCTTCCCAAGCAGAGTAGAAATGTCCCAGGATATTTTGGCACGTCAACTCAGTTTATCCTCCTCCTGAGATAGGTGAATAATTAATAGGGATGCTTGAGGGTGACTAAAGCCTGATTTCTAAGCTGAGGAGCCAGGATAATCTCTCCAGATGCTTTGTGCAGCACCTAACGGCTGTCTGAGACCACCATGGAACAGAGACCTAGGCAGACGAGTAGGTACCTGGCTCTTCTTGGTTGGAATGGTGGTGTTCCTGTTGATGAGCTTGGTGAAGACACCTCCCAGCGTCTCAATGCCCAAGGAGAGCGGGGTCACGTCCAGCAGCAGCACGTCAGTAACGTCACCAGCCAAGACGCCGCCTTGAATGGCTGCGCCGATGGCCACAGCCTCATCAGGATTCACTGCTTTGCTAGGAGCACGGCCGAACAGATCCTGCACAGTCTGCTGCACCTGGACGGGGAGAAAGCAAAGCTCGCGTTCAGCATGCACCATCACCATCGGTGGTCCCGGCGAGAGGCTTGTACAGGAGAAACTCTCCACTTGGGCATCCCACCCTGTTCAGCCCCTTTGAAGCACTTCCCTCCTGCTGCCACAGGACCCTGTGCAATGACAGAAAGACTAAACTTCAAGTACGTGGTTGTTGCAAGCCCCATCTTGACGTGCCCTGTTAAACCCACTTCTTGGAGTCTCAACAAGCCCTTCCCTGCAGATTCTCCTGCATCATTGTTTGCCAGCTGCGAGTCAACCCGAGCACCCACCCACACTGTCCTTTTCACCCAGTCCAGCCTTCTGGAGAAGGGAACACTCCACGTTATCATGGGGTGAGAGGCACTGCCGCCTGGGATCCACAATAGGCAACACTGGGAACAGCACAGCTGGCAAGGACAGCATAACTGCGGAGGCAGCGCACAGGGGAAGGTCAAAATAGCCTGAGCAGAAGGACAGTTCATCTTGTTTGGGCGTAATAAAAAGAAAATGAAGCTGTAGGAAGGGCAAACTCTTCGTTTTCCAACTCTTTACTTAAGGGGCTATTTTGCCAGGGAAGTAAAGCTGCTATGTCAGCAGACACTTGGAGCTGTTACTAGCTTTTTCACTCTTCTGCCCTTTCAGAACGATGTGCTCACGACTGCAACAGGTTTATGCTGAAGCACCCAGATGGAAACGCAGGTAGGTCTCTGCAATCCAGCAGTGGCTCTGCTTCCTTCTCCTCCCTGCACCAAGCAAGCCTTGCCCAGACACATATCCAGAGAGGGGAGCACTAGGTGCCCAAGAAACTGTGTGCTGGACGCAAACATCCCATTGCTCTGCACTTGAGCTCAGAGACGTCAGCAGGGAGTGCTTGTTAGAGAGCAAGACACTATGTGAGCACATAATTAAGTGTGATTCTTCCCCCCAGAGGAGCAAAGTATCAAAGAAACATTATTTCTAACCACCCATTTGATGTTTTCCTGGAGCACTGCCCAGGAGCTCCCTCTGAGCAGGGTGCACAGCAGTACAATGTACATGAGAAGGCTCCAGGCACCACATGGACAGTGGCCTGGGGCTTAACTGAGCCAGAGCTCCTGCTGCAGCACTCAGGAAAACATTTGGTAACCTCAGAGCCACGGTAGCTGGGGGTTAAACACCGACTTCCTGCTTTTAAGTAGCATCTTCTGCCCCAAAAGACTTCAGGAAGGGCTTCCTAGACTTTCAGATGCTGTCTGTCCCTTTACACATAGTTAACCATCCTGTTTTTCTCGTACCTAGCTGCTACAGCAGAGCCTGCAGGCCGATGCAGCACAGCTACCCCGCTTAAGCTTTGGCCAGAGTTGCGGCTTTTATCTTGTTATCCTGGTTCCCCTGCATCTGCACACACTAACCAGGGTCATTCTACACTTCCAGAGGAGGAATAAAAAAAAAAAATTCAGTTACAATTGTTCTGCTCGTGCACTTTTCTCACTGGAGTGCATTTGGTCGCGTTACGGGTGCTCTGCAGTCCAACAAGCCCACAGGAAGGCAGAAATTCCTAACAGGTTATCGCCAGGCAAAACATACCTTTACCACATGCTTAACTCCACAAATAAAGGGAAAAATAAACTACGTTGTGTATCTTAAGGATGCTGTTTATGTTTTGTGCACCTCGGAAGAATTCAACCTGATTTTTAACTCGTAAGAACTCCCACTTGTCTTGGTAAGATGCAGCTCAGCTGTGGCCCCCAGATGCCAGTTGAGTGTCCCTTGCTTCTGCCCTCCCATTACTCCTGGCATGTGATCCGCTCCTGGGGGCCTTTCCCTGCTTGAAGTGCAGCTTGTGTCTTCCTAACTTTTCCTTTCTGGGAACACTCTTTAAAGTAGTGGGCAGCACTGGCAGCTTTGTCCCCAACAGGTTAACGTGTCCTACCTTTGGCATTCTGGTCATACCACCGACCAGGATGACTTCACCGATGTCACTCTTGCTCACTTCTGCGTCCTGCATGGCCTTCTGGCAAGGCATGACCGTCCGCCTGATCAAATCGGCAACGATGCCCTCAAACTGCGCGCGACTCAGCTTCATGTTCAGGTGCTTTGGCCCGGAGGCATCCATGGTGAGGTAGGGCAGGTTGATGTCAGTCTGCAGCACAGGCGGGGACAAGGTGTCAAGAACAGCAACCCGAAAACAACCCAGCTACACACAGGTTTCAGATCGAGCCACATACTCTGTTGTGCCTGAAATTTCTGTATTACTCTGTACCCTAGACTCTGATCTAAGTGGTGTAAGGAACATTTTTGTATTTTCTATTTCAGACAAGAGAGAGGAGAAATTTGGTTAAAAAGAATTCATGGTTACAATTATTAAATATAAATTCTAATACTGTGTTATGGTCTTTTATCTTGAAGTAGTAGTGCCTGTTGCAGCTTACACAATGTCTTATGCTCATCTGTTAATGTTACTATAAATAAACAAACTCAGATGAAAACACCTTTGCATTAGTGCTTGAAAGCACCGGTATTTAGATTTTATCATAGCCAGGAGGCAAGAGGTAAAATATCAGAATTAACTATCTTTGTTCTCTCCCTCCTGCAGAGCACAGAAGAAGGTCCATCAAAATTCATCAAGCCTGTCAAACGCTTGCCTAACATTTCATATAAGACAAACCACCTCAAGGACATAACCCACAATTATTTCTTTTAAGGCAAACAGTAAGTGGCAAACAACTAAATTCATCAGTGCCAGGGACCATACTTCTCATTTTTCTTGGTTATTCGACCTCACAAACTCACATGCTGCATTTTCAAAGCAAAGCATAGACTAAATGCAATGACCATCTTGTTTGGATGCCAAGTCATGCTGACAGCAAAAGGTGTTACAAATCAAAGCAGTTATAACATTAATGCCTTAAGGTCTAGCAATTAAGTCTATAAAACATAACCTGAACTAATGTTACTAGCTGGACCAATGCCTTCCCTTACCTAAACAGCACAGTCAAAAAATGTAAGGAAGAACTTGGCCAAAAGCAAGCAGTTATTTTTCAGTGCTAAGGAGCTAAAGAATCCAGTTTTTCCTGGTATGAAGAGACTGTATCTGCCAGCTCATGAGCTAGTAAAACAGAGCCTGCTATGTCCTTGGCAAAACTGTACTTCTATTGTGACTAGCTTAAACTCCTTCCTATGATTTTCCCCATTGGCCAACAAAATGACCACCAACAAAAAAAGTTTATTCAAAACTTAGCAACTGGCATAGTCCCCATTTCAATTACTTTATAACAGACCTTAATTTCATTTCAGCAAGGCTATCACACCCTCCAGTTGCTGCTTCTCCAGCTCCTTATTCAGTACTGAATAAAGGACACACTTAAAAGCATCATTATATGAAGCAGGTGAAGAAAGAGAGGTATAAACTGTCTGTGGGCTGAACAATGCTTCTGTGGGCAAATAAGGCAAGATTCTCTGCAAATAATATTCCTTCTTGAACACATTAGCTGTTTCAGTGGTACAAGTTTAGCTGCACAATAGTTCGTGGTACGTGAATAATGTTACAAGATTTTGGAACAGCTAGAACAAAACCACAAGGGCTGCCACAAATGCAACAGGACCAACTGCAGCTGAATGCCCACGGCAGGGCTGAAATACAGTGAGTCACATTCCCTGCACAAGGCATCAGCATTTTGGGTCAGAACAGAGCCAGAAAACACAGCACTGCCTATCCTTCTAAGCTTCAGACAACTGTTTTCTCTCCCAGATACCGACTAACCTGCTAAGATTTTCAGTTAAGCTGATCTCACCTGAAGCTTCTTCTGCTGAAGCAGAAGAGCAGCAACTTTATATAGTTTTTTTTGGAAACAAATATAATACACAGTGTTTTACTGGACGGCTTAGAGTCCAGCCACTTACCTGCACAGATGAAGAAAGCTCACACTTCGCTTTCTCTGATGCTTCTCTCACCCTTTGGAGGGCCATGTTGTCTTTAGTCAGGTCAACTCCAGTCTAAGCAACAAAAAATACAGGTTAACAAACTGTTAGCCAAGGACAATACGGCTTTTGCCAACAGCCACAGAGTGCTCTTCACTGGAATTCTCCTTTCTCTCATATTTTAAGAATATTTGCAGAAATATAGCCAGATACATGCACTCTTCTGCTGATCGCTCTTACTTCTGGCAAATGTATTCAGCATTTCAAAAAGTAAAATAAATCTGCTAGCCCTCACTGTTCTGGAAATAATTGCATGGCACGTTAATCATTAAAGCTTGGAGAAGCCGCTGCTTCACAGAATATAAAAGAAAGAGTAGATTAACAATGGAGTAGAAATTATATTACGGCAATCTTTATAGGACACTATAATCTGTATTGACATAACCAGTTTATCCATGGATTTTTAAACAGATTATGTATAGGATAGTCCTGCTACACTACAGGAGAAAAAAGCAGAAATTCTGCTATTCCATCCATTTTCCAAGAGAGTAAGACTGTAAGAACTGGAAGTCATGCTAACCACATATCTTTAATACCCTGCTTTTAAATCTCAGGTGTGCTACAGATGACAACTTAAGCCTTAGTAATTTAAACAAATGCCCACCCTTCCACAGAAGTTAAGCCAAGTTTAAAGACAGACTGAATTCTGATGAGACACCTCACCTCTCGCTTGAACTCTTTGACAATATGCTGCAGTAAAGCCTGGTCAAAGTCTTCTCCACCTAGGAAAGTGTCACCATTGGTGGACTTCACCTCAAAGACTCCCTTCTGGATTTCCAAAATGGAAATATCGAAAGTGCCACCACCCAAGTCGTAGACAGCAATACTGCAAGAACAGAGAAAAAAAACACATTACTTTCTAGACGAAGTTGGGCAACTCAAAAGCATTTTGTCCACAATACATGTTGTTGTCATCCACAACTCAGTTGAAAACCTTCTTTAAAGACACCCATGAGCAGATTGCACAATGCACCTATTTCTCAGGCACAGAGTCCATGCAGAAGCCTTCTCTAGAGGCAAGCCTGCTGCATTATAGAAGCACAAAGCCCTGCAAATTCAGCAGGGAGAGCTTCTGCACACGTAATTTGGTAGTTCCTTCCTCAAAAAAGGACATGCACATCTAGAGGCAAATGCAGGGATGCTGGAACCATTATGAAAAAACACTTTGCAAAGCATGAGACTTTCACAGCACTACAAACTACATCAGAAATGCAAAGTGAGTGTTTGATAGAGACAGAAGGTAGGATGGGCACACTGCACCCCAAACCTGAACATAACCCCTATGCTACCCTTAAGCACCAGTGCTGAGGGGCAGTTGTCCTGGGTCACACTCATCACTGCTAACAACAGGTAATAAACAAACTGACACTCAGCTTTGGTAATTAAGTTCAAAAACGAAAGACTCTTCAAAAAATATCTGAAGATGCACTTATAAAACAAATTGCAACATCATTATTTAAGAGAGAATAGGTGTTCTGAACAGGCACTTACACTTTATCTTCAGACTTGTCCAGACCATAGGCAAGTGCAGCTGCTGTTGGTTCATTAATCACCCTCAAAACATTCAAGCCAGCAATCTGCCCAGCGTCTTTTGTAGCCTGCAGAGAAGAAACAAAAATGTTGAGAGGAGAAACTAAACACAGCTTAAAAGCCAGACAAAATAAAAAGCCTTACAGCTTGGTGAATACCTGTCTTTGGGAATCATTGAAGTAAGCAGGGACTGTGATTACTGCATTCTTTGCTGAATGTCCCAGGTAGTTTTCTGGAGGGTAAAACAAAGGACAAAACAGGTTATCTTCACAATTAAAATGGCAACCAAATCACCACTTAGTTAAGAACTTTTTCCCCCTGAACTAAGAACAGAAGCTTGCTCCCCAAAAACCTGCAGCTTTTGGGGAAGATGCAAGGGGAGGTGCACCAAAGCCAAATCTTTTCTTATTCAGGTCACTGGAACAGCCTTTAAACCTCTGACAGAGCCAAGCATTTTGTCCTTGATCTGTAACCAGATGGAGCTGGTGAGTAGGAACTTATCTGAGAGCTTAACTTGCCTTTTTGGTGTGCAAGACTGAAGTTTTCCGAGTTTCTTTGGAGTGTTCAACATGAAACCTATTTATAACTTAATCACTTTGGTCCTCTATACAGTCTGCTGTAGCTGACACGTATACAGTACAAAAGTAATGTACAAAGACTAGACATTTTCAAGTTCAGAGTTGGAAACACTAAATGCAGTATGATAGAAAGACACATTACAGTCCACGTTCATGGCAGAACCTTCTTGCCCTGAAAAAGGGCAGGATGTGATCAAATGCAGATTCAGACCTGCTAAAAATAGAACCACGTGTGAGGCACAGACAACACACCAGTAGGATTTATGCCTGTGCATTAACCCTGCACAGACTTTACTCGTTGCATTATTCTTGCTTTGCTTGGAAAATAGGTTCATGTCACAGGCAAACTGAGGTAACATCCGGGGCAAACGTCAAGTGACCAAGAGGACCTTCTGCTCAAGGCAAAGGAACACCACCCTGGGTTTTGAAATAAGACACGATCATCACATCTGGATGCCTCACACTCCCCATCCTCTTGTTTCATTCTTGAATGGCACTTCAACAAGTGCCCTGGATCCAATACTGAAATAGCTCTTAACCTTCAGTAACAACACCCAGTCTTCTCCAAATACTTAATTCTGGATGCACAAGTGCTTTCCAAACCAGACTGCACAAACAGCTACTCTATGTGTTCTGGCTTACGTATTACACTCCATTCCCTCAGAAATTGTATTAAGAATTGAAAGTGGGGGGAAAAAATAACTCCAGTTCAATACAACAATGTTTCTTGTAACTCATGATGGAGAGTTTATAGGGTAGGCAAAAGCCATCTGCCAGGAAGGTAATCCAGCTACCTCAAAACAGCAGTCAATTTGGGTAAGAATTGCTTTAAATAAAGCACTAACATCTTGTTTAAGACCCCAGTTTGAGGCAGGAAGACTAACTCGCCTTGGGACTGCACAGCAGCCCATTACTGTATCCTCCACCGTCTGCCCCACAGGTGGCCCTGCTGTACAGGGGTTTCAGAACCAAAAAGTGGTTTTGATGGCTGCCGCTCTTCCTTTCCCCAATGCCCAGGTCACATTCATGTTCAAACAGAGCAAAGCCCACGCTGCACCAACCTGCAGTCTCCTTCATCTTCATCAGCACAAAGGCACCAATCTGGCTTGGAGAGTAGAGCTTCCCATGAGCTTCTACCCAGGCGTCCCCATTGGAGGCACGGACTATTTTGAATGGAACGTTCTTACTAAAGGAGAAAAAGAATTCCAGAGCTGATTTCTGCATGAATGGCACTACACACACCACTAAGCCCTTACAGTTAACACCAGCAGAACAACACATGCAGGTTTTTGACAAAGAACACCAAGCCTTCCCATGACAGCTGCCAATCTGAGGAGTCCCAGAAGCACCAAAGTATTTTGTTCCCCCCCGCCATTCAACTAAAATCACTTGATCATAAATCTGTTGGTAAATTGTACAGCATTGTTNGGTTTTTGACAAAGAACACCAAGCCTTCCCATGACAGCTGCCAATCTGAGGAGTCCCAGAAGCACCGAAGTATTTTGTTCCCCCCCCGCCATATCATAAATCTGTTGGTAAATTGTATAGCATTGTTGGCAGAGGCTGACTGTTCTGTACAGCATCAGCAAGACCATGCGACAGACAGACTAAAAGGCCCATTATAGAACTTCAGTGCAGCAAACCTCAAAGATTAGCAACTAGTCCAGCNGAACACCAAGCCTTCCCATGACAGCTGCCAATCTGAGGAGTCCCAGAAGCACCAAAGTATTTTGTTCCCCCCCGCCATTCAACTAAAATCACTTGATCATAAATCTGTTGGTAAATTGTACAGCATTGTTGGCAGAGGCTGACTGTTCTGCACAGCATCAGCAAGACCGTGGGACAGACTAAAAGACCCATTATAGAACTTCAGTGCAGAAAACCTCAAAGATTAGCAATTAGTCCAGCAAAATAAAAAGCAGTCTTCAGCATATTACCAATGACCCCTCCAGTCAGGAATGTTCAACTACTTCACTGTCCATCTTGCATTTAAAACCATGTTCAAGTCATGCTGTACAGTACACAGTGTAACATTTTATGTGTTTTCTGCTCTCACTTACATATCCTTCTTCACTTCAGGGTCATCGAAGCGCCGCCCGATGAGGCGCTTGGTGGCGTAGAAGGTGTTGTGGGGGTTGGTCACCGCCTGCCGCTTGGCGGGCATCCCCACCAAGCGCTCCCCATCCCCCGTGAACGCCACAACTGATGGGGTCGTCCGGGCACCTTCAGCGTTTTCCAGCACCTACAGAAAAACCAGGAGAGGGTGATGTCAGGGAACACCGCTTTCAAAAACACTCCCTCTGAAATTCAGCCTCTAGTGGAGTTACCACGCAGCGGTATTATTTTGACTTACTTTAGCTTGTTTTCCTTCCATGACTGCCACACAGGAGTTTGTTGTGCCCAAATCGATTCCAATAACGGCACCTTTGATTGCTTCTGAGCTGTAAAGCATATTACACATAAAATAATGAGTTGTCATCTTTCTGTAGTAGTTACCTGGAATAGTAACAAAGCTGCCTATCCTGAAGGTAGTTTCAAGTCATCTTTCATGCAGAGCAAATCCATATTTTAATCCTGAGCATTAGGATCAAAGCCAGAGAACACCTTACATTGGAAGTCAACATGGTACAAGGCATCTCTCTATTCAATCACATTTTACCTAAATCTCCACTTGTTTAATCTACAGATCTGAAACATAATTCTACACCAGAATAACCTTTGTTATGTATATACAGTCTCAACAACTGCAATTTTTGGCATAAACATGAAATAACAACTAATTCTGCCCCTCCCCACATGAAACTTCATGGGTTTGTTTTTGCTTAGTTTTGATGTCCTGCTCAAACTTGTGTTCGAACAACCACCTGGAGTGAAAATTTTCACAACATATTGTATTGGTTTATTTTTAAGCAATGGAGAGAAGACAGTTATAACTGGCTACATCCACGCAAGCCTCTGAAGCAGAACCAGAGCTGAGCAATTATTTTCTTTTTTGATCCTAAAGATCAACAGAGGAGCTCTGAAAAGTGGGACTGGTTCTTACACAAGCCAAATTTGAACCTTTCCTTTTTCCAGGAAGGGCATATTCACCCTTTGAGGCCAGAGAGAACTCAAAAGCAGAGTTTTGCTTGATAAATAAAATACTGATCTGGGATGAAGAAAGTACATTGTAGACACTTGTTACCAGCCAGTATCTTACAGAGTGTGAGAAGATGCAAGTCTATCATTTTAAGATACCATAAAGCAGTGAGCCTGAAAACAAGCAACTGCTCAATTGCTGGGCAGTTTTCCTAGCACACACAGATTCCCCACGTTTTAGGCCCTTAGCCATAAGGGCATCAGTTACAAAACATGTCAGCTACACAACTGACTTGCACTTTCTTTTTTATCTCTCTTTCCAGTACCTTGCAACAAGAAAGAGAGGCAAGTAGAACAGATAAGCTGTCAGATACTAGTTTAGCCACAGTGAAACAGAGCTGCAGATCACCCTGACTTCATGACACGTGATGGAGAGGAGTAACTGACACCTTAAAATAAACCAGTGCACCTACTTTGCGTCAATCAGGGAATCCCTAAACACTTTTTGTAACGACTGCTCCTGGTGGGGGCATGGGGAAGTAATAAAGACAAAGTCTTAGAAAACTAACATTCATGGGTTTTGGTTTTACCTTTTGCAGCAGCTACTCAAGTGAGATTAAAAAAATATATATTTTTTTGATGCAATTTGTTGAGACTTTGTAAAGTTCTCTGCACCTACTGGAATACCGCTCTTAAAGAGAGTTCCAAACAGAAAACTTGTCACCAAACTTATTAAATGCTTATGAAATAGAAAATAGTGACTTGGTTTTGTTCTCTTTTTGCACACAATCGGTTGTGGTGCTACAATGGAAGTAGAGATAATATCAAACTACAAAACATGAAAAAAAAAAAAACAATGAAAAACTTACGCATAGTTTCTGCTTGATGCTGCTCTGAGAACATTTTGACTGAGGCCATTCCAGAATGTCTGTAAAATAAAGATGTTCTAATGAAATTCTAGTTTGCAACATTAAATTGTCTTCAAGACATATCTTTTAAGTACTTACTTATAAGGTAACACGTAACTTTTATAATATTATTTTAAAATCAAACAAGAATTTGATAAAACTTCAATTTGCCATGGAGCCACAAAGCAATTGCTGCCTTGGTTTTGGGAGAATACAACCAGTCTGTATTGCCAGAGCCAAGCAAATCTGCTCATGCAAAACAGTCTGTGAACTCCCTACCGCTTTAGAAAGCAGAAGATATTTCAGTAAGTTAACCTGCACCTCCAGTGGCAGCAGATAAATATTAACTCCCTTCCTTGGAGCTTTACTAACGTCAGCAGCTAAGGACTGATGACATCCCTTGAAGAAGTTGCAGTTGGACTTTTGCAGTAACTCATAAATTCTGCACTGTCCACAACTTAGTATGCGAAAGTTAAAAAAAAAAAAAAAATCCAGATATATCATTTTTCCCCCCAGCTGAAACAGAACTTTTGACAAAACATGTGAACCCAGCTGAAACCACACGGGAACACTCGTGCTTTGCTCCTGCGGGTGCTGCAGGCCCCAGCAGCAGCTAGAGGTTTTGACATCCCTGGCCACTTGTAAAATACCCCAGCTGCATTTTCCAGCTTGATGTCTACCCACCATGTGTACGTACAAGCCACAAAGTAAAATATCTCCCCTAAATTCTCCTGTCCCCTTCTCTCAACAAATGCCCCAGAACAGGGCCCTGCGGGCGCCCTTTTCCCGACCGGGAACTAGGCCGAGCACATGGAAAACCCGCTCCTTGCCCTGCCACGCCTGCGGCCGGAATGGCCGCCCCTCCTCCTCCCCGCCGGTTATGCGTTTTTTGGGGGTGAAAACCCCGGTATTTGCAGCGAGCAGAGCCCCGAGCGGCGCCTCCCCGCGGGCCCTGGGGCGGGCAAGGCCCGAGCAGGCCCAGCTCGGCCCAGGCCTCCGCGCGGCGCGGCCGCTCGTCCCACCCCCCGCCCTCCTCGGGCCCGACCTGCG
>VWPW01019602.1:0-36781 GCA_013389825.1 Crypturellus undulatus | reverse complement strand
CTCGTCGCCGCCAGACAGGGGCAGCAAAGCCCCGCGCGGCCGCTGCCCGGCGCTGCGCCCTCGCCCACAGAGGCTCCGCGGGCTGCGGCCAAAGCGCAGCCACCCGCGGAGGCGGCTCCGCGGAGCGCGGCCTGCGCGGCGCCTCGGTGTCCCCGTGTGCGAGGCGGGACCTCCTGTGCTTTCCTAGGGAAAACCGCCGAGGAGCCGGCAGGGAATCCGCACGCAGGGCTCCCCCACAGCCCGCCTGGTCCCGCTCCTTTGCAGAGCAGCAACAAAACACGTGTTCAATGTCCTTAGCAGCTGAGCGGGGGCTCAACTAGTTTCCTGTGCAGTTGTGAGCCGTTCTGGTGTGGTTTTGAGCTCTGGGGGCATCTGTCCTAGAAGGATGTTAGTGCAAGTGGCAGAACGCAAGGAGGGTATGTGCACTGTGCAACAGCAGCAGCATTTTGGAGGCATCTGTCAGGGCTAAGGCAGGCCAGGAGTGCTGGCAGCATGACAAGGCCTGCAGGGAGCTCTGCATTAGCTGCTCCATATTCATTATTTCCTCTTGATGGGGATTTGAGAGCGACTCCTGCTCCGAAGCACACTGGAGTTACCCTGAGAGAGGAAGGCGTCTCTGGATGCCCCGTTACGAAAAGGCTCAGGAGCCAGCTGTCATCACAGCTTCATTTCAGTTTAATAGGACAAGCACTGGCTGGTCACACACTGTGCAGCTTCATTTCGCACCCTAAATCAAGGGGCACAACGCGGAGGCCAGAGTCCAGCAGTCTTGGTGCGCAATAGGAGGAAGACATCAGAAGTCAAGGGCATCCTTGTGCTTAATGAAGGCCTGGTCAGGGAAAAGGCACCATACGGTGAAGAGGAGCCAGGGAGAGGACAGCAGGGCAGAAATAAAGCTCCACCTTGCAGGGTGGAGGGATGCAGATACACAGTCCATTTATTGGGTATTTGGAAACCACATCTCACCCGTACGTGACCGCAGCTGTTTGTAATAAGTGTTTGAGGTGCCTCCAGGAGTCATAATAAGGGAAATCAGCTTGTTACAAATGAAATGTCGAGGGCTCACGCTGTGCATAAGCTGCCACGCGAGTCCCAGCAGAGCAGGGCGAGCTCCATCCTCCTGGCCGGGCTCCACGCAGGCCTTTCCGCAGGGCACGCGGGTCCTCCGCGCTGTGCTGCTGCCTCAGCGCTGGCACCTGAGGCCTCGTGCAGCGTGAGGCCCAGATGGGCAGCGTCCCCCCAGCCCCTTCTCCCCATTGCTGCTCTCCAAGCATCTCCCTGCACGTGCCAGGCTGCCTCTGACCACACAAGTACCTCCATCCCTCCATCTTCCCCGACTTTCCCAGCCCCTTTTGCCTGTTTTTGTTTTCCCAGTCTCTGGGATCTTAGTAGGTGGTTGTGGAGACCTCCCCCAGCCCCATGAACACCTGAACCTGGTTCCCTTGAAGTACCGGCTACCCACCACCCAGCACTTTTATCCCCCCTAGTTTTAGCTGCTCTCTAGGTTTGTACCCGCCAGCCAAGATGTATCCCAGGAGAAATGCGCTTCCCATACCTGATAGAGCTCCAAGAACACAGGACTCTGCACCAGTGCGCAAAGTCCTGAGCTGGTATCTGGATCTTAAGCATGAGTACTTTTTTTTTCATCTTTTTTTTTCCCAATCCGTACACGTTGTTTCCTGTGTTATTTCCTAACTACAACTCCTGTCTTTGCAGGCTACAGCACAGTGATGCTCACGTAGCTTTTGCAGCGTCTGCTTGAATGTGAAGCGGGGAGAGCAAAACCCTTTGCTGGCAGGGGATGCACCAGGACAGGCCTTTCCAGGCGGCTGGGGCCAATGCAGCAGGGCCAGGTACAGCCTGCAATCCATACGTACAATTACAAACATTTCATTTTGAGAACAGCCCCAGGAGACCTGCCAGAGACGAAAGGGTAACGTTTGGAGGAGAAAGAAACGCCAGGTTTGGGCTTAGGGAGAGGAAACGCCTGTTCTCTGCTACCTCGGTGATAAAACGGCATTGAAGGGGAATGAGAAAAATTCACATTCCCAGCTCCCTTCTTTCCAGGAGCACCAGCATATATCTTGAAAGGCTTCAGTGCAGCTTTTTACTGCAGGAAATAAGCAGTAAAGCATTTCTGTCCCCCCCTCCCAAGCAGGGGAATGAGAACAAACACATCCCGATTCCCTCCAGCACTGGCTCCTCATCTCTCCTGCCCTGCTGTGCCTTCCTCCTGCGGCCAAGCCTCACCATCACCCCAGGACATGGAAACACTTGGCATGAGCAAGTGCCAAAACATACAGCCAAGCCCTGTATTCCCCAAGGAGGGGGCACCTGAGACTTGATTCATGCCTTCCTCCAAGCCCCCATGCACCTGGAAGGACATAGGGAGCTCATTCAGCCCTGATGTCTTCTGCCCCTCACCTTCCCAAGCAGCAAACCCCCAAGCTGTCACCTCTGATGGCTGGAGGCCCCTTGGAGCAGCTGCTTTTCTAACGCAGGGACCTGGAGCAGGAGGGATCTGCTGCACTCTCATACCTGGCCAAGCTGGTTCCACTGCTGGCTACAGCAGCAGCTTAAATTGATTTCGGCAGCCTGCAGCCAGCTACTAGCCCGAAGGCTGCGCACATGTTTTTGCCCTGCAGGAGAAGTGGGAGCCCCTGGGTGTCATTAGCACCGCGCTGCGCGGCCGCCTCCACGCTCCCCAGCGCCCGGCACGCGGCCGCCTGCGCCGGCAAGGTCACCAGGGAGCCGCCTCGCACGCCTGTCTGCCTCGACGCCTCCCGGGCTCTGAGCACTCTGTGTGGGTGACCCGTCTGGGCTCACGAGAGGGGAAAATCATTAAAAAAAAAAAAAAAAGGGAGATAAATTCTGCCGTGGAGCCTTTGCCTCAGACCGTGTCTGCTTCCCTAGGGTTGTGCGCAGTGTTTCAGCGTCCTTGGAGAGCCGAGGGATGCGGCAGAGACGCTCCCCAGAGCCGGGAAGCCGAGTCCCGTGGTGGGAAAGATCAAAAAGGACAGCAAAAGGGGTGGGGGGAACAATGAGCTCAACGGCGAGCTTGTTATTTCCCTGGAGTCATCTCGGATGCTTCCTGTTCCCGTCCTTTTTGGAGGGAGCGCATCATTTAGCATATTGATTAAAATGACCTCCACCATTAATCTTTGCAGGGCTTTTTCTCCCGTGAGAGCGCGGGCGCTTTCTGCCCCTGCCTCATTCCGGGCGGAGGGAGGGACAGGGACAATTTTTGAAGCTATCCCAGCCAAAGACCTAGTTATTCTGCCTGTTTTTCCCGTCACAAACTTGAGCAGCGAGAACGCATAAATTGTGTGTCAGAGCTGCCTTTTCATCTGTCCCGGGAGTTATAGACTGCACACATAAGACAATTCATGTTCCTCTGCATAATGAGGTGAATTTTATAAATCATAAATCTTCACTTAATATGCAGGTGGTGTTTGCTGCCAGGTTTAGGAAAACTGATGCAGTTGCCAAGTTCATGAATGTCATAAATCATTCATGCTAAGGTAGGCTGCAATTGCTCAGTCCTTTGAGACAGAGCAATTTCAAGGTGGTTGTTTAACACGCAAACGCGATCCTCATTGATTGTTTATACAAATATATATTTTCATTAAGTATTATTCCTCTCCAATTTTTCTTTTTTTTTTTTTGCTTCTACTTCGGGTGCCAACATCTATGCCCCATAGAGTCCCTTGCTAGTGGCTTCTTTCCAGTCGCAAAATTCCTGCAGAAATGCATTTCCAACCCCGTGAAAACCTGGGGATTTGTAATAGAAAGCGCCTCTGAACGCTCAGAAAACAAAGCTGGGATGTCTCAATAAATCTTGGCACGTGTAATTAAAGGCGAGCACGAGAGCGAGCGCCTCAATTCTTCGCGGGCTGGTTTTGGCCGTACACAATTTTCCGCAAAATTGCCCTTAATTAAAGGTGTGCTGATCCCAGCGGGGCGTCTCAACCCTGCACGCGCAAGCAGGTTTCATCCCTGCGAGCCCCGGGGGATGTGGTGGGAAGCCCCTTGGGAAACGGGCTTTCCCAGGAGAGCTGCGGTTGGGTGCAGTTAATCCACAGCGAACCTAAGGGAGGTGGGAAAAGCAGATGCTGCTCCCATCTTCCTTCACCATTTGCCACCGTAATTAACTCGTCACAAATAATTGGGTCTCCGAGCTCTCTCTCTTCTTCCTCCCTGGGATCAGCCGACGAGCGCTCAGGTTTCTCGAGTTCAGTCCTTGTTCGGATAAGGAGATCCTTCTCTTTCCATTATTGCTCTTCCCGGTGCTCCCCCGATGTCACAGCATGCAGGATGGGCTTGGATGCAGGGATACGGCTGGTTTCTGTGAACATTCCTGCCAGTAAGCGGGTTCCCGGGAACATTAACGAAAGCCAGGCATGAGCAGCGACGAGGGAAACGCGTCCCCAACACAGCTGCTGGGGCTGCAGCACGTTCCTCTCCTGCTCTCCCTTTACGGATCATTTAAACATCCTATGGAGAGTCCTTAAAACCATGAACGAGCCACCCGATGTGGTACACGAACAGCTACCTGCAGACCTGGGACCTTCCCGGAGGAGCTTCTCGTCTTTGGCCGCTGGAAGCCTTTGACATGAAGTTTATTGCCCCTCAAAACGTGCTGCTTTTACTCCTTCTTTTGTATAAATGCGTGTTTAGTTTTGAGCTATTCCAAGAGGCAGGCGCGAGCCTGGGCTGCATCTGCCACGTGGAGCATAAATCAGAGCTCTCCAGCGGCTTTCCCGGACCATGTTCCCGTGCCTAAGGGGACAAGTCACTTCTATTGACTCCTGTGAAAGTTACTCGTATCCTGCGGTGAGAGAACTGGGCCCCAGAGACTCATTGGCCCTTGATTAAAAGCAAGAGACTAATCGCACCGGCCGCGCTGCCTCTCCGTGTGCCGGCTGCTCCCGCGTCCCGCGCCGCAGCCAGCAGGAACGGAGCGGTGGCTTCCAGGGTCTCCGCGGCACCAGATGTGATCAACATCGAGCCCATTCTCCATCATTCAGAGAACATCGAAACAAGCAAGAGATGGGGAGATGCCCAGGGATGGAGGGTCCCTCTCGAAGAGGCCTGGGGACACTCAGGCCAGACCCTCTCCTCGCTAATCGCAGGAGGATCAGATTCCTCCAAGTTTCCTCAGGGCAACGTGAGTCCTGCTCCTACGGCCCTGATGGTGGCCCTGATGTCCACCAAACCCAGGCAGCTCCTGGGGACCTCGTTTTGTTGAGGGATCCCCTGCCCAAGCAGGGCCATTGTCCCCAGGTTAAATCCTGCACCGAGANCCCTGATGGTGGCCCTGATGTCCACCAAACCCAGGCAGCTCCTGGGGACCTCGTTTTGTTGAGGGAAGCGTTTCCAAGCAGGCTGGATCCCCTGCCCAAGCAGGGTCATTGTCCCCAGGTTAAATCCCGCACCGAGAGCTGCAGGTGACCAAGAAAGCAGGAGTAATTAGACCCGCTAATTAGGTCGCTGCTAAAACTCTATGGCTGCTCCACAGACGTGGGTGGGATACATGACTCTGGGAAGTGCCAGGAGTGCGTGTGTCCTTGCTCCAGCCACCCATTTGGAGTGGTCAGTGCCATCCTGTGGGTCCAGAGTGCACGAACACCCTCCCCAGCACGACATCCAGCCCAGCCCTGCTCTGTGTCCAGGTCCTGGAGCTACTGGAGATGGGGCGGGAGATGCCACCAGCACGAGGCTCGTGGTCCCCTTTGGTGTCCCAGGAGGAGCTTCGACTCCCTCAAGCCTCCTGAAGTCACCCCATGTTTATTCAGACAGCGAGTTGCTCCCTGTACCCGGTAGCAACGTTGGTGACGGAGCAACGCAGGTGTTTATGCTTGGCTGCGGGGACCAGCGGTGCCTGTCTCGCAAGATGTAATGTTGACCAAGGCAAGCGTTCCCTTGGGTCAATAAAGTTGGCTATTTTTATCAGCAGACCTTATTAGCAATGCCAGATCAGGCTGTAAGGCGCTGATTTACTGGAGCACTTAAGCTGGTGCCTCGCTTTAAATACACAAGCAGATCCGTTGAATTAGCCGCGTGAGGCTGGACATCCGTAACGAACGCGCCGAGCAGGGGCCTGCATCGTTCATCCCAAACTGGGTAGCACCTTCTGGGGAACCAACTTGTTGAAATCCCTCTACAAATCCCTCTAAAAGGGCACCCCGGGCCCCTGGCTAGGTCATTGGCTTAATGAAGAGCATATGAGAAAAGCGGACCCGTCATCGAGGAGGGACTTGGGTGACCCTGAAGAAAGGAGGCAAGAGCTGGCATGAGGAGCTCCTCCGAGAGCCCTGTGGCTCTGCTCCATACCCTGTGGCTGGAGCGTACGCCTGTGGCCAGCAGAAAGCTGGAGAAACAAGCTAAAATGAAACAGTTTTGAGGCATTCCCATAGGAAACTCCATAGGATTTCCATACACGCATTGAGGATCCATACATATCTCTCCCCCATACACGGATGGCCGTGCACAACCGATCCAAGCGCTGGAGGAGGTCGCTGTGCCTGGGGCCGGTGAATTGGGACAGCTCCATGTGCCAGAGCGCAGGGAAGAAGAGGATGCTCAGGACTAATGGCAAAGGCTCCTTTCCCTCGCACTGCGAGCGCTCGACAGCCAAAATCTGGGAGAGCCAAACGTTACGGTTCCCTCAGCCACTGTTATTTGTCCCTGTGTGTATTACTAGTATTTTGTATTAAAATATATGCTGTTAAATTTATGCCCCTAATATATATACGTGTGTAATATGGCTGAGTTACAGTTGCTGTGGGAACTATAACTTTCTCTTTTTTTCAAGAGGCTGTTATATGTCTTATTATGTTGTATCATCTGGAGGGTGGCTGGAAACGAGATTGCTGCTGTTAATCCTCCGACATGGAGGCTGATTAAGCCCAGCCGTCCTCTCCTCTGGTCTGTATCCACACATACACGGTCCCTAAAATCCCAGCATCTAGTTAGGCTTCTCGTTTGGGGCAGAAGGCCCACGTTCAGCAAAATGGCACGCGATGAAGCATTGGCAGGAGGCTGCTGCAAGGAGAGAAACGCTGCTCGGCGATGTGGGCGTTACTAGTGCCCATCTGCCCTCATTGCAATGAAACTCGCTGAGAAACTGCTCGGGGACACGGATGTCTGCGGGAGGCTAAATGGGCTTCTCGACGTTTAAATATTTACTCCATTTCTTTCTAATTTGCTGAACGCGCCTGTGGATAAAAGCTTCATCGCACAACATTTAAGAGGAAGGAAGGAAAGTAATTTCTAGCGCATTTGGGCTTGAAGGGGCCCACGGAGACCCATCTCCTGGCACCAAGAGACTCCTCAGCTCCAAGTCACAGCAGGGCAAACGCAGGGGCTGCTGGTGCTCTGCCAGCATCTGCGCTCCGAGCTCACGTGGGACACGGCCAAGACCCGGGCCAGGGCCCAGGGCGGGCGAGAGTGCTCCCTGTCCCCAGATCCCCCCATCCCATGTCCTTCTGATGGGGCCATCGCATGCCAGGAGCTGCGTGGAGCAAGGCCTCACCGGAGCCCTGGGACACACTCCGGGCACAGAGACGATGGAAAAGCACAGCGGTGCAACGGCAGGGACTTCCCTCGCACACTACTGGTATTTTAACATGATTTATGTACTAAACACAGCCAGGTTGTGATCATCTTGGCGAAGGACACAGCATGAATTTAACATGGGCTCCCTCCCCCTGCAGCGGGTGGCCCTCTTGGGTTCTCATTGCCCGAGTCTCACTCCCTCTCTCCCAGCTGCGTTTCCCCAAGCCCGGCACAATCCTGCTCGCTGCTGCATCCCTTCACTTTCGGTTCACCTCCTGCTCCTCCAACAACTTCACTGGTCATGCTGTGGGCTGAGAGTCACTTCCAGCCTCTCACACCTTCACCCGCCTCCTGTCCGCTTTGCCCAACATTGCCCCGTCCCAGCTCCCCTTGGCATTGTTTATGCTTTCACTAATTTCCCTCCTGGAGACTGCAGGTGGGATTAGCACCCCCTGCTCCCATGCTGCTTGCCTTCCCACCCACCCGTTCCCCACTATCCTCATCTCTCCTCTCCTCCCCACACTGCTTTACTAGATTTTGGCTTCCTGATGTTATGCTGGGTTTTATGTTTCTTGGCATCGCCTCTTTGGGGATTTCGCTCGCGTTGTTTCGGCCCCAATTTGCACTGACATCACAATGTTTGTTCCTTCCCTCCCGCCTGGTTTCCCTCGGGAGCTCCTCGCGCTGCTCCCGTTTGCTGCGGTGCTCGGCAGTGCTGGCCCTCCTTGACCTTGTGTTATCGAGTCCCCGCTCAGCGATTCCTCCTCGGGGCAGGCTTGGCCTCGGGGAAGCCAAGGCAGAGCCTCCATCCCCACATGGAGGCGGATAAGCCCTTTGGAGCCACTCTCCATCACAAGCATTGGGAAGAGCTGCTCTGGGCTGTGCAATCACTCTGGTCTCAGGGCTCTTTGCAGCTCTCTGTACAACTCTTTGCACCTTCTCTCTGCTTCCACTTCCCTGTTATACCGAGCTCAGATCATTTGGACACTTGTAACATCTCCTAAGGGAAGCCCCATGAGGTGACCAGGTGTTAGGAAGCACAGGGGAGGGTTGGTGCCCACATCCCAGTGCCCTGCTCCTATGGACGTGCTGCGACTTCTCCCTCATGAGAGGGCAGAGGCAACAGCATCGCCCCACAAGACACCAGCTCTCACTGGGAGCTTCCAGACTGGCCACCTGTGCAAGGAGCTGAACTAAACAGGAGTGGAAAGGAGCTGCTCACGGCAACTCTGCATGAATGGGGGGACACACATGGGTCTCCTCGCTGAATCCTTGCTCGGCACATCACCAGCCCTATTAATCCTCATCACAGACTATTTCCTTGCTAGAGAGCTGCCAAGGGGGAGATGCAGATGGGACTGGGGCCACACCACTGCCTAGGACTCGTGGGACACCACATGAGGCCTAGAAATGTGCCGAGGCTGGGGAGAAGCAAAGATAAGTGGGAAGAGCAGAAACTCCTGGTGCTGCCACCCGAGTTGCTCTTCAGAGACTCTTGCAGGGGCTGCACCAGCAAGATCCCCACCATAATCACTACATCTGCATGGCAGTGGGGCACCACATGGGCGTGAACATACAGGACTGTATGAGCACAACTGATCAGCACCACCATGATCACATATTGATGTGCAGGACTTGGCTTTGGAGCCAGATCCCACCAGGCTTGAGCCAGCTGCAGAGGAACCCTTGGTGCTGAGCTGACACCTGGAGCAGAGGGGCTCACCAAGAGCTCCCTGGCCAAGCCCAACCTCCAGCACTGAGCACGGAGCCACTCGCACGTCTGCCAGGCTCAGCTGATAGACTCATCACAACCGAGATCTCTGGCACTTCTGCTCTTGGCTGGAGATGCCAGATTTTCCTCCATCAAAGAAGGGAAGGATGGAGTAGGCATGGAGGGAGCCAACACGGCAAACAAAATCAAGGGACAAACAACAGGGAACTGTGCATCCCAACCTAGGCAAGCACATTTGAGGTCTGTCTACATTTTGACAGTGTCTGAGAAGTTGGCACAAAATTTCCATTTACAATCTCAAGGGTGTGAGAAAAATCAATCTCTTTAGAACCCTTTGGAAACCTCAGTTTGATAGGTTTAAATATTTACTGTACTTCTGCACATCACAAAATTACAGGGGATATTTTCCAAGTCATGGGGAGGCCATCAGTTGAGGATGCCTCAAGTCTCCAAAACACAGTCTGGGTATGTACAAATGAAAATAATCAGTCACTCTTGTTACTTGTAGTTGCAAAGCTGTGAGCTACTATTGAAAATGGGGAACAAAACCAAGGCAAACATTCCTGCAACTCCGAGGTATTCCCACTCTTCACACTCTGGGATAAAGCTAAGAGTGGGATGGGAAGGCCACATCTGGCAGCTGTGCCCACCAGCTCTTGCTGTAGATACCAGCAAGAGAAAGATCCCGTCTGGGATGTATTTCCAGGTGTGTTTGGAGGACTAGAAACAGAGATGGTTTGTCCTGCTTTGCAACTAATGGCATTAGCATCTTGGAGACTTCACAGTGGACAGAGCGAGCATGGGGAATCTTTGGGGTCCATTTCCTCCCCCATTAGTTATAAGAACAGAACATCTATTTTGCCTTTTAGACGCTTCTGATGTCACAAGTCTCACTTCAAGGAAAACTCTTAATCAAACCCTTCTAAAAATCCAGTAAGAGACACTGCAAAGGAAATCGTCATCACTCACTTACAGTCTCTTCTAAAGAAGACAGCCTCTTTGCCTGTTCCCATTTCCCAGTCTGGACCTATATGGGTTTCTCCTCCTTCACATGCCAAGGATAGCTCCAGAAAGGCACTTTTCAGCTCTACTTCACACCCCCTTTATGCTGGGGACAGGGGAGCAGAGCAGGGAGCTGTGCCCAGCAAGATGAAGAACTCCAGAAGCCCCACAGCTCTGCACCCAGCTGGGAAAGGAGGAGCAGGATGAGAAAAGGAGGCACTGGGGCTCTTCAGCACCAGTTCAGCACCCAGCACNAAAGAAGACAGCCTCTTTGCCTGTTCCCATTTCCCAGTCTGGACCTATATGGGTTTCTCCTCCTTCACATGCCAAGGATAGCTCCAGAAAGGCACTTTTCAGCTCTACTTCACACCCCCTTTATGCTGGGGACAGGGGAGCAGAGCAGGGAGCTGTGCCCAGCAAGATGAAGAGCTCCAGGAGCCCCACAGCTCCCCACCCAGCTGGGAAAGGAGGAGAAGAGGAGGCACCTGGGGCTCCTGAGCACCGGCTCAGAACCCAGCACCTCTAGCAGGGCAGAGGCTCCGTCCAGCACAGATGACCCTGCAAGGGGGTAAGATCCAAGGTACTGCCCTCACCCTTCTGGACTGAATCCAGGACAGGATGTTCCCTGCCTCAGAGGGCCTCCCCAGACTGGTCCCTCTGCTGATGTCCCTCTGCTNCCCCACAGCTCTGCACCCAGCTGGGAAAGGAGGAGCAGGATGAGAAAAGGAGGCACTGGGGCTCTTCAGCACCAGTTCAGCACCCAGCACCTCTAGCAGGGCAGAGGCTCCGTCCAGCACAGATGACCCTGCAAGGGGGTAAGATCCAAGGCACTGCCCTCACCCTCCTGGATTGAATCCAGGACAGGATGTTCCCTGCCTCAGAGAGCCTCCCCAGGCTGGGCCCTCTGCTTTCTGGGACACTGAAATCTTGCCCACAATTGCTGTGATCTGCTGTGCTTACACCTAAAGCCTGCAAATCGTGAAGCTCATCACACATGGAGGCACCTAAAGGGCAGAAGAGGATTGTGGTAGCCTTCTTGCACCCCTGCCTGGTGTCCCTGGGCACCCTGTGTGCCCCAGAGCCACCCCCAAGCAGGTGAGCACAGCCCCCTGCATTAGCCCAGCCACACGGCTTGGCCTAGGAACCCGTGCTGCCGAGGGTGGCAGGGTCTCATGGGCCAGGAACCTCTCTGTAGAATCATTTACATGGATGCAAATCATGCAGTGAGAATTTACACCACTTCACCTCAGTATAAATAACCAACAGTGATGGAAGGCAGACAAGAAATATCTCTCAGGGCAACTCGCCTCCCTCTGGGTCCCTTCCAGGACTCCTGGAAGACAAACACTTCTGATGGTGGCATTTGACTCCAAGCACTCAATAACAGAGCATCCAGCTCCAGAAAGCCGGGGAAGCATCTCAGAAAAATCAGGAGGTATAAAACATAATAAATGCCGGGTCTTGTTTACCAGCTTTCTGCACCCTCGGGAGGTCACATCGCCAGACCTTCCCACTCAATTTTAGGAGCCAGCGACATTATGTGCTGTTTTCTCCATGCCAGCTGTGATTTGCACATTCGCGGAGACCCACAGGGCATGTTGCTGCTTTTTGGACCCTAATTCAAGGGAGAGCCACACAAGAAACACCAAACCCGCTGTGTTTTCAGGGGTTTAGCCTGTTGGCAGGAAGGGCCAGCAGCCCCCAGGGGCTCCCAGGGGCTCCGACGAAACAAGAAACACCTGAGCTTTGAAAGCCACAGCACAAATGCATGCAGTGGCAATGCTGCTAGTGGTTTCATGGGCATCAAACCAGATACCGTAGCTGAAGTGTTTGAAAGCTGGAGAATAGGAGACAGCCAGGATATAACCCACAGCGCAACAAGCTGATACATACACAGAGATGCCAGGCTGTGGGCCCCACAGTGCCAAAAGCAGCACTAGGGAAGCACCTACCAGGTAGCTCAGAGCCCTGGGAAGGCAGGTGCCCTTATTTCAAAGTCAGATTGTTTAGTAGGCTGGCTCTACTGTGCCTGGCTTTCACCAGCACTAAAAATGCAAAGGAGGGCGAGGAGGGAGGTGAAGCAGAGGCAGAGGGCTGCTGGAGAGCTGCCACCGCCTCCCTTCGCGATCGCCGCCGCTCGCCTCCAAGGCGGCGCGCGCTAACGGAGCAAGAGGCAATTAGCAAGCACAAGGTCACCAGCAGACGCTTTAAGGAAGAATTTTGACTTTAAGTTCTGTGGAGTTACCCAGACAGCTCGGGATCTGTGATCAAAGCTGGGAGGCGAGCGCCAGCCCGGGCGGAATCACAGGCTTGGGCTAATGAGGCTCCCCAGGGAGCCCACGGAGACAGCAACTTGGGTAGCCAAACGTGGCTAAGAGAAGGCAGGAGAAGAGGAGGAAACTGCTTTTTAGCTAGTGAAGTTGATACCCTTCCTAAATAATATTTATCTAGGCCAGGTCTGGAGCACACAAGTCCCACAGAAGTCAACAGGACTTGAAAGAGGTTTAAACATATTGCACAAAGCAGGAGCTGAGCACACACTCGTGCCTTCCTGAATCAAGTCTTCCCAGGGGAAAAAAAAAACACATAATCTTGGCCTCAATTCAGCAAAGCACATGCTTAGCTTGGACATTGCATAGCACTTTTCTGTGCCAAGGATCTGGTAACCTCTTTAAGGCTGAAACCCCAAACAGGGAAGGTCAAAGCACTGTGGTTGTCACCAAAGGGACTTTCAGCACCGTGTCTCTGCAGGAAGGAAATCCAGCCTGTTGGAGTTCCCCTGGGCCTCCGGGAGCCGGCAGGGATGCAGTGACAACATCACTACGGGCACAGCTGGATTAGCAGGAAGGCAGGTCTGGCAGTATCACCCAGCACTAAGTTAAAACCAGGACAGGAAGATGAATTGGCCTGTGGACTCTGGCTACAACAGACACCAACAGATGACAAAAAACATATTGACCAAAGAGGCAGGAACATGAAGGATGGGCTCGTTAGAGCCTCCACCGAGCCTGGCTGCAGATCCAGGTCCAAGTGCCCACCTGAAGCAGCCTCTGCCCATGGCCTCATCAACGCTGCCTCCGTCATGCCTGTGGTAATAGGAGGCTTTAGCACACAAGAGGCTTAAAACTGAGCAGCTACCACATCTAGTGACAGTCCCACTGCACCCCAGGGACCGCAGCCCCTACAGTGAGGGCACAAAGCAGCTCCTGAACCATCCAAGCTCCTCACAGCAAACTGTCATCAGTGGGAGTTTGTTTCCATAGCTGGGGCTCTAAGTTGTGGTCCTGCGAGAGCTGCAGTTCAGCCATCCCCAAGTCACCCCAAGGTCTCACTTGGGGCACAGGAAGCCCCAGCACCAGACACATCCATTCAAGGACATCATGAGCCCAAGGGCAGAACGAGCTCTGCACCAAGGCCAGAGCTCCCAGGTCCCCAGGAAAGACAGAAGAAGGAAGATAAAAAAGTGCTTAACCAGAAGTTCATAGGCACAATCCTAAGTCCTCTGAAGTCACCAAAGATTTTTTTCCTGCTAAAATTAGCTTAATTAAAGCAGGCAGGTAAAGAGCCCTCACAGCTCTCCCTCCTCCCGGTGCAGACTGCAAACATGCTGCATTATAGATCTGAGGCGCTGCTCAGGCTCCGGGAGCAACAGGGCTCCTCCAGAGCCAGGCTCATGAGAAGGGGGATAAGGAGGAGCCCCAGGGCTCAGCTCCCATGCAGGAGCAGGGAGACAGCCTCCAACAGCCCTGGGGGAGCAGGGAGCCCCAAAATGCAGCATGCACAGGGCCCATGGACCTCATCACCATCTCCTACTTACCCAAGCACTGCATCCCCCTGCTCCAAGCCCCTTCCTCTCCGCAACCCCCTGTAAAAGCCCCTCCAGCCACAGTCCCCTCCCTCTCTAGTCCTTCACCACTGGCCTCTCCCAGCACATGTGCGTTTCTCTAATTGATTTTCTTTCCTGCAGATATTTTAAGCACCTGCTCTAGTCAGATTACTCACTTTTTGATGGAACCAGGCTGCTTCTGTCTTATCTCTCTGTTAGAGCCAAGCCAAAGCCAGCAGCACATAGCCCTGCTCCCTGGGTAATAGCTCTGTGTAACTAGAACTAAAGCTGAATTCAGGAAAGTTTCTTTTATCCTTGCTCTGCCCCTGGCTCAAGGGTTTGGGATGCACCAAGTGCTCTGCCCGTGTCCTGGTTCCCCTGTGCAGCCCTCGAGGTCCCGGCTTTCTGGGTGCCGCCTCTGCCATCGTACCCCGTGTTGTGCATGGTGACACGGGAGGGTCTCATGCTCCCAGGTCCCCATCTGACAAGGGAAAAATTTGCGTTGTCTCCAACCCCGGAGAAGTGTGAACCCTCGAGGCTTTTGTTGCTACAGGGATCTTGTTGCAAATCCTCATCTGGGGGCTTTGATTTCTGAATTAGGAGAAAGCATTTTGCAAAATGAAGCAAATGATTCATTATGTGAAACACTTCCTGTTTAAATAGCAGGAAAAGATGCTGCCTAAATGAGGAGCGTGACACGAGCAGCACAGGCTTGGTCTGCAGTGCACAGGGAGGCTCCTGGACTGAGTTGTGCCTTGGAACCGTGTGTCAAGTGACAAGTAGAGGACAGAGCCTCTGTCCTCTGTTGATTAATCCACTGACATGAAAAAGAAAAGTATTCAAGTTTTCTGCCCAGGCTAAAGAGCAGAAGAGAGCTCTTCTTTGCAAACCACCATTGCATTTCCCAAACCTCATTGTATAACATTTAGTCACCCTTTACAAAGAGCCAGAAATAATTTATCCAGCTGTGATTTTGAAAAAAAAAGAAAAAAACAAACAACAACAAAAACAAACAAACAAACAAAAAAACAAGCTGTTTTGGTGCTGCTGACTTCCTCATTTACTCACATACTGGATCCTCTCCTGCAAACTTGCCTAGAGCAAAAGCTTGATCCATCGGGACTTGTGATCCTGGCTGCAATGGACGTGCTTTAGCGAGCATGGTGGTGATGGGTTTACGGTTGGACTCGATGATCTTGAAGGTCTTTTCCAGTCATAAGGATTCTGTGATTCTATGATAGGGTAGCTCGGATGGGCAGGGCTGCGCTGCCTGTGGCACGAGCGATAGCCAGTGCCACCGGGAGAGGCGCGAGGAGCTCAGCAGGATGAACATCCAACAGGGCAGCAGTGCAGCTAACGCTTCCCTGCACTTGCTGCTCCTGCAAGAAGGAGTAAGGGTGTGAGAAGGGCAGCTTTTCCCGTGCTGATGTTGGGCCTTTCCAGGAAATGCTCAGAGAATACACTTTTCAAAGCTGATCTGGGAGCTCAGAGAGACTTTAAAATACAAAATAATTGCCGGAAAAGAATCTGAAAATAATGGCTCATTTTTCTGCATAGTGTTACACCTCACTTCTCCCGATAGAGAGTTCAAGAGCCAGCTCTTTTCCCTCTTTTCATTAACTCCTATGACTATGTGCATTTGAGAAAAGCTTCCATTAGTCACAGTTGCTTTCCTACTCATCCTTCATGCCTCTCAGCTACCAGACCTGGCTAACTGGTACCATTATCAAAGATAATTCATGAAGACAGGTATTTCCTTAAATCCAGCTACGATCTGAGCATCATTACGCCTGCAGAGCATCACCTCTTTCTGAGAAGTCATGACTGGCGTAAATGCAGAAAATAATGATTTGGGACAGAGACCTAATATCAAACCAAATTTCCACTCTGACTCCCACCATCTGCGCTTGCCAGCGAGGAGAACCGGCCAGGAATGAGCCCCGTCAGCAAGATGACCCTTTCCAATTAACTGGATCATAAAACTGGTGAGAAAGGGGATCTGCACGCTGTGAAAGTCAAGTGTCCCCCAAAACGGCATGCAGTCTCTGCTACCCTTTCTGGTCTAGACACTGTGCTGCTCCTGGGCACGTCGCTGCTCCCAGCATGAGGCCCCGAATAACTCTCCCGTTAAGGGTTATATGGTAGCAGTTTCCATATTTCCTTCCTGGGAAGAATAGGTTTATTGCAAAGCCTGTATTATGGGCAACGAATCCATCTGGGACCACAGGGACTACCTCCCTCTTCACGAGCATGCAAAAGCTCTGAAGGGCTCACGGTGAAAACGTGTACTGAGAAAGCCCAGTACCTTCATGGGCAGTTCTGCAGCTGGAAATGAGGGAGAAAAAGACCATCTGAGTAGTGAGCTCTCTGCAAAAGAGCTGCCGGGGAAGCTCTGCTCCAGCGAGGATTGTTTGCCCTAGGTCCAAAAGGCGAACAACATGTTTTCCCTTCCCAGCTCCCCGCCTGCACGTCCAATTTCAAGCACAGAGGCAACTGGACAGAAGAACAGCAGTGCAGAGGCATTTGCGAGTGCTGTCGTGCCCGCGAGCCCATGCAGATGCACTCTCTGTAATGAAGCGAGTTGCCCAAAGTTGGCACTGTTTGCAAACAGGAGGATCTCCTGGCAGCACGGGGATCGTTCTCCGTGTTGTGCAGCCTGTTCCCCTCCGTGCTTGTTTAGCTGGCACCTAAGCCATGGCAAAACTGGCGTCACACCCTCGCGGGCACAGAGCCACACGAGCAGATGGGCAGCGCTGCGGATAGGCGGGAGGAGCAGCGCGTGCACCAGTTGTCAGAGAGCGTAGCGAGGATTTATGCTGAGGAATGTGGAAACAGCAGCTCACGCCGTGCCTTGAGCTAAGGGGACAAGAATCCGAATGCCAGGATGGGATTAACACCGTAAAAGCTCCCAGGGCCACAGCAGGATGATCCAGGTGTGTGGCAGGGCCGGGGGGAGCCGTGAGGATGGGGAGCGCGGGGGTCCTGGTGCATCGTGCGCTCCTGGGGCGACGCAAGAGCAGCGTAGAGCAAAATCACTGCATGGAGCCTGGAGTCCTTTCCAAAGCGCTCGGTCCTGCTCATGCAGCAGCCCCTGGTTCTCACAGGTCTTCGGTGCAAAGGGACCACGAGCATCATCCCCGCTCCAGCAAACTCGCTCTAAACGCTGCGGCGCGACCGAGTGCCGTGCAGAACACACTCCACATTGGCCTCCTCAATTACTGCAGCTGCAGCAGCTGGAACTTAGGAGTGACCTTAAAATAATGATAGGGACACACTGTAAAATCCCTATATGAAACAACAATAAAAAATCTTTATTGCTATTACTGAAAGTACTAACAGCAGCACTTTGTTCAAGCTGAGTTTTAAGGCCACGATTTTTAAGCGTGCCTGGGAGACTTATGCGCTGCTTCTCCATGGCCTTTCCACAGAGCGGGGCTGCCCACCTCCATAAGGTTCCTTGGAAAGTACCAGCCCTAGCATCTTCTGGCCTGCTCAGTGTTTTGTCTCCTTCTCCATTTTTCTGTCACTCTTGACTCGTGCAGTGAAACACATTGACTCTCTGTTCCCCCTGTGCCAGTATATTACTCCAGCAATTGCAGACCGAGTGTTTGCAGTGAAAAGGGGTAAATAGACACTAAGATTTCACAGCCAAATAAAATTTCCCACCAAATTTGTGACGTGCTACCTGCTCTCCCTTTGCTTTGTGCCACTTTACCTGTGGTGCTGAGCAAAGAGCGATACAGAGACGAGACGTGCTCGGTCCTTGTCCTTGCTGAACGTCGCTAGCAGAATTACAGAGAGGTGGGAGAGAAGGTGCAGAGGCTTCCGTGGGCATTTGCACATCAGAGGGAAGCTCTTCTGAGCGCCCTGGAGACGCAACATCCTTGCTCGTGTGCTGCAAAGTCCGTGTTGGCACCTTTGTTGTTACAGCTGCTCCCCTGCAAGCTAATTTTCATGCTCCGCTCTCGGAGCAATGCCTAGAGATGCCCGTGGTTGCCCCAGGACTAGCTTTAAATGCAATTACTCCTGCTTAGGGGTCTCTCAAAGCCCTGATCCTCCACTCGTTGCGCAAATGGAAGAGCTGTTACGCTGTTGGTAGGGCCTGTGTGGCTCAGTCGCACGCTGCTTGCCCTCCTGACAACCCCGTGGTTTAAGGAAGAGGTTTCCTCTTCCCCAGAGAGCTGTGGCAAAAGGGTTGGGGAGCCCTTAATCGCCTGTAACTGATTTTCCTAGACCACTGGTTTCCTAGACCGCACGCTCCAGCTTCGATCATTGTGTCACATCTCTTTTCCTTCAAATGCTTTTTAATGTTTTTGGAAGAAAAGCCACAAACTGCCTCGAGCAGAGTGGCCAGGGCTGTCTGCACGTATAAGCAAATAAAGCTAGCTTTGGCTCTGAATGCTCATTTCTTCCTCGTATTTCTTCTGTCCCAAGTACTTGCTCGCTCGGTGGTGTGTGTGTTTGTGCCTGCACATACATGACGTGGTCTTCCAGGTGTTTCCCACTCCTTGGAGGTTTCCTCACGGACCAGGGATCTCTGGCCAGATCTGCGATAGGTGAAGCCTTCCAGAAGCAAGAGCAGGCACGTTTGCCCCTTCAGCAAGCTCTCACCAGGGCGCGTGATGAGGACGGGATAACACAAACGCATTTGTGCCCTAATTTCATGTTTGTTAACAGCTTGCCAGGGGTAACTGCATGACATGAGTTCAGCTTGCTTCTATATGGAAGATCTCTCCAGACACTGCTGCCCTGGCCATTATTCCAGTTCACCTCTGCCTGGTCCATTATGCCGCGCCAGACCGTTTTGACCATGAATGCAAGGTTATGCCTTCAACTTCTAATTTTCATGTGCTCTTACACCAGGGAATGGAGAAACAGATGGAGTCCAAAAGCCAGGACACGGGTCAAGGGCTGCATGTGGCTCTTTTGGTCCCATTGCCCCCCTTTTTTTTTTAGTTTCATGATAGTTGGGAGCTCCACTTGGGATAATCCCATAACCCTGTAATCCATCTGCCAAGAAAGCCCCACAAAGGTGTTGAAACACGGGGGAATGAGGAGCTGGAAGAGCCAAGCACAAAGCCAAGAGACTTGGCTTTGGGGCAGATGTAATCAATGACCTTCTGAAATCACTGAGCTTCTCTAATATCTAGATTAGAACATTACTGGAATTGTCCCATCACGCTCGTAGAGAAAGAACATACACCGTAGCCAGATGCTCTCAAGACCACAGATCCAATATACCGTGACAAAAATAATATAACCTGGGGATTATCGCTTCTTCTAGGAAATCAGCAGCACTTGCTCTGTTAAAACAATTACTGCTGAGTGTTCTCAAAACCCTGCTATTACCATGCTTTTTAAGACATATTGGCCCAAATCCCTTTAATAACACTGATGTAGGCAAGAGCTGAAGAGCTCAGCCCAGTATTTGCTTCCGGATGCTGTGTTGGAATTGATCCCTGCACAGTTTTGATCGGGTTTCTCTTGCCTACCAGCAAAGGAGACCTGTTCTGCAGAGCCTTAATGCTCGGGCATTTGGCTGAGCGGGCTTGCAGGCTGTCTACAGCTTTATGTGTCCTCACGGAAAGCCTGAGGAGAGGAACCGATCATTTTTCTTGAAATGCTTATTAAAAATGTGAAACGCGTGAGGATCGCCTGCCAGCAGTGCAATTACCGTTTCTGCTGCAACACAAGAGGATGGCTGGAGCACCCTCCAGCCAAGCATGGAGCACGGCAGAGAGGAACAAATTCTCCTACTTCTGTAGGGGCAGTTTCTCGTTGAGGATTAGCAGCACTGGATGATCATCCCCGCCTCCGGCCTGACCATGCGGCCTGACCATGTGTGCAACTGGCACAAGAACTTGTCAGAGTTCCTCGGATTCTGAATAAATGAGCAAATTCAGGCTGGAAAAGGAAGGACTTTTAGCTCTTGAAGTCCTTATGAGATGTTCCGTGAGCTTGGGCCGCTTTTCCTTGCTGAGGAAGCAGTATCTGTGGTTACAGTGCAGCTCAGGGCACTGCTGCGAGGCTGGATTCGGGCACGGGTTTCCCAGCTGAGCGCCCACTCTTGGGCAACATAGCTCGTTCCCTGGAGGAGGGAGGTCTCTAGCAACGCGCGTGGCAGCTGCGCAGCGCTCCACTCAGAGCAGGGAGATTAACTCGGCCCCGGAGCAAGGCGTTTGGTTGCTTCTGTAATGTCGTTAGCCCGCGAAGCCGCAGATGCTGCGGCTGCCTCGAGGGTGTAGGCTCGCGGGAGCAGAAGCGAGGGAGAGGTGTCCAAGCCCACGCTCCCCATCCGCAGCGGCGACAGGACTAGAACTGAAATCCCCTGGATTTCTTTCTGACTTTGTTATCACCCCCACACTTAATAGTGAATGGGGAAAAGAAAAGCAGCGGGAAGCAAATCACAGGATGCAAATGCCGCGTTCCATGGAGAAACGGAGCGGATACGGGGAAGACACGGGTGCTGGGGCTCCCGTACCAGGACATGCAGCTCTTCGAGCAGACCTGACACGTGTCCCACACAGCCCACGGCCCCACGGGCACTTGGAGGCCTCGGGGGGCACGTTCAGCTTTGCAAGAAGCCAGAGCCTTTCCTGCCTTGGGACTGCCTGTTTCTCCCTCCGTATTTGAGGAGCCACGCTCCAAAGTTTCAGGCACTTTTCCCAGACCTGCTAACAGCTCTTGGCAAAAGAGCCGGCGCACACAGCCAGTTTGCTGCAGTTTTTACATCTGCAGATTTCTGTTTTTACAGCTTCGGAGACATCACATGGTGCTACACTTGTATCCATTTCGGAGTTAGTCATTAGTTGCAGTTGCTTGGGGAAGGCTGCTGAACTCAGCACTATTAGATTTATTGTATGGTCAGTCTCATAAAATAAGCTCTAAACTCACATACCTTGACTCGGGTCCTTCTTTTATCAGGCAGTTAAATCTATGCAGAGAGCCGGGGCCTTCGTTGGGTAACGACGTAGTCAATCCTGCCGACGAGCTGGGGATGGATGGAGTTGGCCCAGCAGCTCCAGCTCCCAAAGGGCTGCTCTCGTCCAAAGCCTCTTCCTCGAGAGCCCTGCAAAATCTCTTTTCTTCGCTGGCCAATTGACGTGAAAATCTGTATGCAGGAATAATCCACCAGGAGATCAGGAAGGAGATGCCAAAGCCATGAAAGCAGCCGAGTATAGCCGAGACCTTGGACCACCCTGGTGTATACATGGAGGAAATGCATGCAACTCTGATCTGCTTATGGAAAAAGAGGGTGAAAATGCAAGGACCTGACTGAGCATTTTGGAAGCGGTCCATCCATCAACCACAAATTTGTCCTCCCTGTGCAGTACGGAAAGATAAAGGCTTTTGCCATTGATTTCTTTGCTAGCTAGTGGCTTTCCTATTTGCATAGTATGCGTCTCAGCTCCTTTGCATCTCTGCCGTGCTCCTTCCCAGGGCTCTTGTTCAGTCTTGCATGGCGATAGCAAATGTCTCTGTGCTTGTCCCTGAGAAGCGCTGGCCCCGGAGTCCTGCCAATTTGTGGGTGCCACCTGCAAGCAACAGGCCCTAAGCATTAGAGCAATAATCAGCCATAGCCGGCTTCAGGAGCTGTCAGGCCTTGCCTGGGCTTGAATATATTTTAGCTGCATCTGCAAAAACTGTTTAAGCAACTGTTCCAGGTCTTCAAGATGCTCTAGGATTTTGTCCTGCTTGTCCGAGCTGTAACGGTGAGCAGGCAGATGGTTGTTGCATATTCTGTTGTTTTCAGCTTGTTTTAGTTATGCTATCACTTCTTTTAGCTTAGCTCTGTGCAATTGCATAAGTTTCCCCTCCATAGGAGAACTCACATTGCATAGACAGAAGGTCAAGCAAACTTAAATAATCGTAATAGCTAGAATAATCAGCATGGCCGACCCCATGGGCCAACAAGCAGGCAGGAGCATAACCAAATAATGTGTATGAGGTGGAAACATATAAAATCAACCATAGAATCACAGAATCACAGGAGTGAGGTTGGAAGGGACCTCTGGAGACCGTCTAGTCCAACCCCACTGTGTGATCACACAGAGCACATTGCCCAGGATGTCATCCAGGCGTGTTTTGAATATTTCCAGGGAGAAATTCCCTGAATGAACCCAAAACTGAGAGGGCGAAAGAACTTGCCTAACCATGCTGGGAGGGTGAGACCTGAGCACCAGGGTGAAGGGACAATATACAACTGCTGTTAGATTAGTAACAATACTCAGAAATTAGGTGATCTGTCCTTGGCCAACCACAGTGCTAGAGACAGAGTGGGGTGAGCAGAGACACTTCCCCAAGGGTTACAGACCCAGGAACAGGCTTTCACCTCGGGGCCTGTGTGATGTGGCTTCTGGCTGGATCTTCTGGCCCACGCGCTCTTTTGCTTTAACCCTCTAGACCAGAACAGAAATCACCCTCATTAAATTACTTCCCTGTGATACAGTTCACACTAGGCTTCACTGGCGTCAGAACTGATTTTCTTTTATGTCTCTGAGCCCCAAAATTGTGAGAAAAGTGATCAAATCTCATCAATTTAAAAAAACGAAGAAGCCCACCCAACCAGCTGGGTCTGTTTTTAGTTTATTATTAAAATGATGCTGTTGGATGGGACTAAGAGTATGCTTTTCATTTGGGGAGGGAGCAGGAAATCCCTCCTGGGCTATTTACCAATGAGGGAGGAGTTTCCCTTCCCAGCGCAGTGCAAGAGCTGGAGGAGCCGTGGAGGGAGGGCAGCAGCATCCGCAGGCCGCTCCACTACCCTCTTTGCTGAAAACGGCCTCATTTTTAAACCGTTTGGCTTTTTCCTCTTTTGTCCTGAGGAGCCAGAGCCCATGGGATCATGCCACCTGCCTCCCCAAACATGGCCATAATGTGTCTGTCTGTTCGTCCATCCCTCTCCACGGTGATTTTTGTCAACAGGGCAGAGTACTGCTACGAATGCCCTGAACGCCAGCCTGAACCTGCAAGGAATATCTGCAGCTTGGGAGGTTTTCCAAGGAGCCTCCTCATGGCAGGCAAAGCCTAATGAGCTGCCGAGAGGCTGCCTTGCCCTGTCCGAGTCCAGGCAGAGCCACCAAGGAGCTGTGGTCAGAGCTTTGGTTGTGCAGGTCTTCTTCATGGGAAGCCCCTGTCGACTGGAGGAGGCACTAGAAAAGCACCCAAGGAAGCAAGATTATCAGATTACCCACTGGCTACCTCTAAATATGCAAACAAAACCATCCCTGGAGTCAGGGCTGCCCCGGACATGCAGGGACACCAGCATCTGCCCTATCCCGAGGTGCTGGCGATGAGGGCAGTGCGTGGCCCAACGCAGCCGAGGGCGCTCAGCCCTCCTCAGACGGGCTTTTCTGGTGGTGATCAGCGGTGCAGAGTCTAGTTGGAGGCCTGTGTTGAGCGGAGTCCCCCAGGGGTCAGTCCTCAGTCCAGTCCTGTTCAATTTATTCATCAATGACCTGGATGAAGGCACAGAGTGCTCCCTCAGCAAGTTTGCAGATGATACGAAGCTGGGTGGAGTAGCGGATACTCCAGAGGGCTGTGCTGCCATCCAGAGGGACCTGGACAGACTAGACAACTGGGCGGTCAAAAACCTCATGAAATTCAACAAGGCCAAGTGCACGGTCCTGCACCTGGGGAGAAATAACCCCAGACACCAGTACAGGCTGGGGACCGACCTGCTGGAGAGCAGCTCTGCAGAGAAGGACCTGGGCGTCATGGTGGACGACAGGTTGACCTTGAGGCAGCAGGTGCCCTCATGGCCAAGCAGGCCAATGGCATCCTGGGGTGCATTAAGAGGAGCATCTCCAGCAGGTCGAGGGAGGTGATCTTACCCCTCTACTCAGCCCTGGTAAGGCCACATCTGGAGAACTGTGTCCAGTTCTGGGCCCCACAGCACAAGAGGGATGTGGAGCTGCTGGAGAGAGTCCAGCGCAGGGCCACGAGGATGATCAGGGGCCTGGAACATCTGCCCTATGAGGAGAGGCTGAGGGAGCTGGGCTTGTTCAGCCTGGAGAAGAGAAGGCTGAGAGGGGATCTGATCTGTGTCTATAAGTGCCTCAAGGGAGGCAATGAGGAAGATGGGGCTGGCCTCTTTTCACTGGGGGGCACTGACAGAACCAGAGGAAATGGCCACAAATTGAAGCATAAAACGTTCCACGGGAACTTAAGGAAGAACTTCTTGACGGTGAGGGTGACAGGGCACTGGAACAGGCTGCCCAGAGAGGTTGTGGAGTCTCCTTCTCTGGAGATCTTCAAGACCCGCTTGGATGCAGTCCTGTGCCACGTGTTCTAGGTGGCCCTGCGTGTGCAGGGGGGTTAGACTAGATGACCTCTAGACGTCCCTTCCAACCTTAGGCATTCTATGATTCTATGATTCACTGTGAGCCTGCGAGCAGACATCGAGACGTTTATTGCTCTTCAGTGCAGATGAATGAAGGACGTGCTTTGGGAACCGAGATTCCAAGGGAGGTTGCGTAGCTGGACAGGGAGCTGAGCTGAGTGGAATCGTGTGCTCTAGAGCCCAAGACTTATAAATGAGAGCAAGACAACTAGACCTACCTACTGGCTATAACGTCTCAGCATGACAGCTCATCTCTCCAAGCCTTTCTTAAAAAATGAAGGGAGGATTATGGCTTTGAGGCAGAAAGACTACCTCAAAATACACGGAACAGTTGGGCTCAATGATCTTGAAGGTCTTTTCCAACCCTAACGATTCCATGAACAGCAGTAAGCAGGCACGAGGAGTGCCTGGCTGAGCTGGAGGACATCCAGGCTCTTGTTTCACCTGGCAGATGACAGACGTCAAGTCTTCCTCCACTGGCTTGTTGCTTCATCTAAATATTACTCACAGCAGGCGCTTTTGGGCTGGGAAGAGGGTAGGTGATGGAGGTGCATGAGTGCCTTCGGCTGCGTTGCGCCCCGGATGCCTGAAATCACTTGTAGTGCTCTGAGTGGGGAGACTGGAAAATTCATGACATTTCCTCTTTGCAGGCTCCTCCGAGAGGACACTGCTGGTGTCTTACACCACCACACAAGAACCGAGAGCATCCCGACGGCAATTACATCCTGGAGATAACAGAATCTGCAGTGTTGTCTGGAATTGATAGCTGCTCCTGAAACAAGATAAAAGCTTGTACTAATGAATGTCTGATTTATAAACTGTTGGTTCTAGCACTGTTTTCAACATAGCTCCAGGTGCCACAAGCGTCAGTGTGCGCTCAAACGGGGGATACACGTTACCTGGGGCTCATCTCATGTGACATCTACTGCGTCGTCTCCAGAGAAGCGAGCTGCATTTGGAGCAACCAAGGGAATGACAGGGCTGACGCCTGACCCCGTTGGGAGAGGAAATTGCTCTGCTGGCGTTTACCATTATTATTAAACACAGTTTTGACCTGGATTAACTATATTTTGTAACTGTAAGTAAATGGCTGAATCGCTAATTACAGGGCTCCTTGGAATAGCAGATTGCTTTGCAGAACACTTAATGGCTGTTTTGCTAGTGGTCAAGGACCATATTTTAGTAGTTTTTAAAGTACAGTTTAAAAACTGAACAGTTTCTCCTAAAACAAAAGCTGGTTCTCGTCCAAGTAGCTGTAGACAACTTGCAAAAGTTTGAACTTTAGGTAGAAAAAACAGTTTGAGCGCTTCTAATGAGAGTATCATCACAGTTATACTTAGCCTGCCATATGGGATTTCTCTTTACAGTGGCCTGATCCATTGGGAAAATTAACTTGTTTAAAGGTAACAGTTTTTAGTAGAAATGTTCTGCTGACTGTTCTCTTTACATCTACACTGGAATCTGTCTTGACGGGGTTTGAGGCTGGGCTAGCCTTTCAGCTCTGTGTCTGCCCAGTGTGGATCCTCGCCACAGCCTTAGACATGACAGCAATGCAACTACCAACAAAAAAAGAGAGCTTTGATTTTTTGAAGAAAACTATTTAAATTCATAATAACTTCTGAATTCAGTACTGTGAAAATACAAAAGAACTAGCAAGAAGTGGAGAATGAATCATTAAAATTATATCACCACTACGTGTTCCTTACTGTACCTACCCTAATGTTCTCCCAGTCTGAACAACTGATTAAGAGAAACACTGAGGTACACTAAAAATTGGAATCAGTTAAGAAGAAACAGGATTAGCAAAGTCTTACAGGAAAGGTCAATTATTTCTCCCAATTTATTGCTAACCTGACATCTGTAAACAAATCACTAAAGGAACTCCCCAAAGACTACACTCTGTCCAACAAGACATCCTAATTAATGAGGACACACTACGCAAACACAAATAGAAGCAGGAGGAGATAATACCTGCACCAAGCCTTAAAAAGATCCGATGGAAAGGGTTATCCTGGGGGTTGCAGGAGATCAATACACAAAAAGAAGGTGCAGGAGAGTTAGAAGTTTCTATTCGATAAAGACAAATAATCTTTCCAGTTATCAGACAGAAGATGACAAAGTGAATTAATGGAGTTCAGAGAGTACAAATCATGATCCAAAGCATTCAGACTTGCTTAAAAGGGAAAGAGGGGAGCAATAATTTCCAAGGCTTTGCTGTAGCCAAGGGCCCCTCTAAGGTCTCTGGAGCTCTTGGCCTTAGCAAACCTCTTTTTAACTGAAGGCAGCCCCAAAACTCAAATTCTGGCATGGGAAAGTGCCCTGCTTCTCCTCTCCTCATTGTCCAAAGATGGGGCATGAGCCCCTGCCTGGCTGCAGGGAGGTGCCTACAACCCCTTCAGCTGAGTTCCTTCACCCAAGGGTGTCCTTCATCCCAGCGCTCTCCTGGGTAGTCCCGGGGCTCCAGGGCTGCTTCCAGGATCCTCCTCAGGGGCCAGGACCACCAGGCCCTGGTCCTGCCCCAGGTTGCCCTTAGGGCACGGCAGGATCAGGAAGGTTCCTCCTTATCAGCAGCCTGGTATTTAAGTATGTATGGAGGCACCCAAGATCTAATTTATTTCTTTTGTGTTGCAAATTCCTTTTCTCATTGGGCTTTTTTGAGCTGCTTATAATTAAGACCTTCAGACAGATCTCAGCATGGTTGGAAAGCAGCCACGCTGTTGTTCGAGCTGATCGGCTTAAAGCATCTCTCCCTCCCCCTCTTTCCTTGTCAACCAAGAGATTTTTCTTTATTAATTCCAGTAATGGTTTGATTTCCTTCTTTCTTAATGAACAGAGTGACACTGCATTGAGTCACTGATGTGCAACTTGCTGTTTTTTCCCTCCCTTTGGAAAGTTTTCAAAATATTTATAAATTTTAAAAGAAGCACAGAAAGAAAGAAAATAAAGTTACATTGTGTTTATTTGGCTTGCACTCCCCTCTTCTCTTTCTCTTTTGTGGGATCTCTAATCGCTCCCGTTGTTCAGGCTGCCACTGCCTTCGGGGGGATGTGTCCCCTGTCCCCTCTGCTGTCCCTTGCCAGCTGGCACCACTAGCCAGGAGACGGGCCCAGTGTTGGCCCCCACTGCATCTGCAGCCCCAGGGCCACTGGTGCCCAGGCTGGTGCAGGAACGTGGTGGGACCTGTGGCTCAGTGTAAGGAACATTCAACCCTCTTGGGTGCTCCTGGGCCAGTTGCTGTAGCACCCAAGTGCTCTATCAGGGGCAAGGGAGCCCATCTGAGGATGAAGGGCTCCAAACGGAGGATGGAGAACTCTTTTCTACTCCTTGACTCCTTGCTGTGAGAAAAGGTCTTTGGGGTGTTCTCTAAAGACCATCACAACCACGTGTCTTTGGGAGTTGCTTTGAGGTCCACGACCAGCCTAGACTGCAACCTACTGCTCTTCTGGATATAAAATTCGCAGAGCTGCTTCTGGAAATCCTTGCACCAGAGAATACCCTACCCAACAGAGATGTAATGGGCAGCTTGGGATCCTCTGTGTCCTTCCCCTCACTATCCATGGACACCAGGTAGGAACAATCCGTTTCTAAAGGAATATACACTGCCTGACCTCATCTCGGGTATTAGTAACAAAGATCAGAAATCTGCAGGGGCTTTAGAAGGGTTCACAAAGCATCTCCATCCATACAAAGATGAGTTATACAGAACTACTGTTAGAGCATCCTGGCTAAGGCAGTGCTGGTTGACTCTGTGTCCCCAGGACAACACTGCATTCAGGATCCAACCCCAGCCAGGAGGAAAGTCTAAGAAAGATTTAAAGAGCTATATTGAGTGAAAACTGCAAAGTTGAGGAACTGGCACCAAATGCTCTCAGCAAAGGATGTGTGAGGCTTGCTTGGAAAATGACTGCCCAGCCAGGTGCTGCAGCTCCCGCTGAGAGGGGCAGGAACTTTCCCGCCAGAGCCCAGAAAGTCAACAGCAGCGCAAGGATGGCAGTTAATGAGTGCCAGACACAGTGTCATTAGAGGAGAGACTTTGGAATAAGCCTTGGAGCCAAACTAACGCCTTGCAGGTCTAGGACAGACATACCAGAGGACGGTTCTGAGGCACAGAAATTCCAAGAGAGAGATTTCTTTGGCAAGATGAACGATGCTGCTGGGGATTGTGAGCGGATCAGCTGGACCACAGGGTCTGCGCCAGCGGCTCCACGTGACCCGAGACGCTCTCTGAGCATGTGGAGCAGATGAGAATCCTGGGGCAAACTTCGAAGCCCAGGTCTTCAGAAAGGCTGGTGACGGGTACAGTGTGGTGCTGGGGGCAACGCGACCCAAAAGGTGGCGGGATGGATGCAGCACCTGCATGTCCTCAGGCTTCTAGGACTGTGGCAGCAGTGCCCTGAACTCCCCGTTGGGATAAAGCTTCTCAGAGAAGGTTATTCTTATTTGAACAGGCCCCCACACCTCAGGGTTTCCCTTGATTTCACCCTGTGAGCACAGGAACAATATTGTTCATAGAAAAGGATTTTTTTTTCCTCAGTATCTTCCATCTCCACTTCTACCAAAGACAACCAGAGAGAAACTGTTCCTGCTCCAGGCTGTGGTCTGGACTGGAAGCTAAAGGGTTTGCTCAGCACGAATGGTCACCTAACCAGCGGCTCGACGCTCTGAACACAAACATCTCCCCGTGCTCCAGAGGCAAGGCTTTGCCCGGGCTGGGCCTGCACGAAGGCTGAGCTGTACTCATGTGTCTCAGCTACCTGGCTGTCCTCATTGCCCTACTGCTTTGCCTACATCACTGGCAAAGTCTCACAAGTCAAGCTGACTCCGGAGAGTGCATGGAGCGGGCAGGCTCGCCCGGCTCGCTGCCTGCTGAACAACCCCACGGCTGTGCTTCCAGCTATCTTGATGCCAACTCCTGTAAAATCTGGCTGGAGCAGGAACGCTCCCTCCTACTGACGCGGTGTGCTCTGGAACGCGGAATGACTCTCCCTCCAGATGGCTCTAAAGGTTAACAAGGAATTTATTCAGAGTTACATACAAATCAGATTGTCTTTTTTTTCGAGAGGGAACAAAAACAACCACATAATTTCAAGCCCACACACGCCGTGCAGCCTTCCAAGGTGGCTCAGTTGCTATAGACGACCGCGGAATGCCAAGCTGTCACACCGAGCTCTGATACATCGCGCTGCTTGGCATGGCACGGGGCACCTACATGAATCAGGGGAAGAGGGTGATCCGTGCTTCCGTCCCCTAGCACTGCCCCCACACTACTTGGCACTGCACTCAGCTTCCTCCAGGCCCTTCTCTTCCTTCCCCTCTCAGGATGTAAAGCACAGGAGAGATGAGCTGGCTGCCCAGGGTGTGCTCTGATGGCTGTGGACTTCCCTTAGAAGGAGTCACAGCTTCTCAAATGCGGTCTCCAGCCCTAACCTGCCATCGCTGCAGGGATACCTCGCCCAGTGTGGCATCTAGTGAGGTGGATGGGGGAATTCCTGCATAGAAACTGCAGAGTTAGGATGGCTTCTGAAACCTGTTGGTGCTTTGCCATCCTCCCACAATGGCCAGTGACACACACAGTGGTCTTGGAGCTCTTCTGTCCCTGCTGCTGTGCTCCGTCTCTACCCTGGGCAGTGACAGCAGTCCCAGCCAACCTCCACTGCTTGTCTGACCATTCCCTGAGCACTACGATATGGATTTTGCACTCTCCTGGAGTCACTTGAACCGATGGGTCTTTGCCCACCCCTGCCCTCCACAGACTAAAGCTCCATGAACATGTTGAGCGCACACAAGCTCCCACCCTTGAGGTCCTTCCTTAAAAGCAGTAACTCAGCCCCAGGGGCTGCACGGTGCTAACAGGCTCAGCCTGATAAACCTCCCCGAAGAATTTAATAAACTCTTAAAAGTTCCAGACAGACCTGGGATCCGATACAGAAAGGTCACCCAGGATGTTGCTTCTGCTGTGAAAAGCCGTTCCGCTCAGACCGGAGCCCAGCGTGGTAATGAAGGGTTGAGGACGCGCTGGCAGGTGTCAGTCATCTTGCACTTTCTTTATAGGTTTATTCCTCGCAGAGGCAACAGGAGGTGTTGGCCAGATACACAAAACTACCTGCTTTCTGCAAGGCGCTCCCAGGGATGCCCGCTGGAAGCCCAGGGATGCCTCAGCACTGCGTGTCACCAGGCTGCGAGCTGCTCGGGCCCACCAGACCTGTGTGATGTCATATGGCATCGGCGTGATGTCACCCTAGAGCTCATGTCACTGATGTACAGGCTGAAGCCTCAGGCCCTCTTGGGCAGTTACTGCCTTTCTCCTCCTCTGCTTCCCATGAGAGACAGAAACACTGAGGATGCAGACACCAAATTAGCTGGGGGGAAGGAAAGGGAGGAAACTACTTCTTCCTCCCTCCCAGAAAAAAATGGTTATTTGCAGTTCCAGGTTCCCTGTTGATTCCTAAAAATGAAGCTGAACAGAAAGGTTTCATTTTTCCTTTTTTTTTTTTCCAGAAGGAAAACACACACTCTCAGCTCTGTGGGGGCTCAAATCTTCATCCGATATTTTTAAGAAAAATGCTTCTGGACAGCTTGAATCCTGCCGTTCCTTCTGCACAGCCTTATTGACCAGACAAAGCTGGCAATTAGGGGACCTCGGCGAGAGATGCTCCTGTGCCCTCTCTCCTGCACGTCAATACACATATGTGATGCATGGGAAGCACAAGAGCAAGTAGAGCTCGTGCCATGCCAGGAATGCGGTTATAAAACGCGTGTCTCGGCCCTGCGCTCACAACATGTGTGTCTTTTTTCTTAGCACTGATGTGCAGCATAATCCAAAATCTGGTGCCGTGGGTTTTTTCCCCCTAAGCCTGTCCTGTTACCCAAATTGCTTTGGCTTAAAACATTAGTTCCCTTGGGCATCTGTTATTTGCAGACCTTGTGATGCCAATTGAACGGCTTCCAGGAGCTCTGATGTCTCTCTTTGTATTTTATTTTTTTAATACTGTGAATCACTTTATTCCATCCACCTCCTGCAACAATTCCCTGGAGAGTATCGATTTGGTGGAGCATCTGCTCACTGCAGGAAGGCCAGGGCAGCTCCTCCAGGGAAAGTTTTTGATCTTTATGGTCATTGGAGACCTTTTGATCCTATTTGATGATCAATTTTCTAGGCAAACTGAGTCCATTGGTATTTGTCAACCCCAGAGATGGATGAGGGCCATCAGGCCTGCCCATGACACCATGTCCTTGACCCACTGCTGAATGGCGCTGCCATATGTGGGCAGAGGTGTTCTTGCTGGCTTCCCACTTGGATCCACACCGGGCAGCGGAAGGGCTCCTTGCAGCTTCCATTGCACAAGAGCAATGCACGAGGAAGTCGTGAAGGATGAGGATTTTCCATGAAGATGGAGATTGCTAAAGGCTGGATGACCGATCTTTTGATTTGGCGCTGGCAAATGCTCTCCTCTGGGATTAGCTCTTTATCTACTTGATAAAACATAATCAAATTATAGCTGAGCTCTCGCAGAGGTCTCTTTAAAGTCTCCTTAAGACGTGTCCCTCTTTGTCGGCCCTCTGTGGAGGCTGAGTGGCCCAGAAGAGGATGGAAATGAACGGGTGAAATGACAGCCTTTTTTGATGCTCCAAAATCATTGTAGATATCACGGACAAGGGCTGACTGTGAGGCCTGGCAGGAGGATCCCATGATGAGCGCCCAGCCAAGAAAATGACAGGAAAAATTCAGTGCTGGTAAATAGCGATGCACATGGGAAAAAACATGCCCGACTTCAGAGATAAAATGATGGGCTCTGAGCTGGCTATTACCTCTCAGGAACAAGATCTTGGGGTTATAATAAATAGTTCTCTGAAAACATCAGCTTGTTGCTCAGCAGAGATCAAAAAAAAAGCAAGAAAAGAAAGAAAAAGCAGCTTGAATGCTAGGAATTACTCAGAGGAGAGCAGAGAACAAAACAGAAAAAATCATTGCGCCGCCGGATAACTCCCTGGTGCGCCGGCTCTTTGAGCGAGTGAAGGGGGACGCGGTGGAGATCGGAGAGCTTCGAGGCGAGGTGGAAGGATGACCTAAACCTTCGTGTCTGCTCCAGTCAGGAGGCTGCTCACCCCTCAGCGATGTTTTTGGTGAGATGCTCCGTGTTTCTGCAGCCCCCCGGACCCGCTGGCCAGGACGCGCCGGGCAGGCGACGTGGGCAGCGTGGGCAGCAGAGGAATCCAAGGGGGCTGGCGAGAGAGCAAGGGATGGGTGCCAAGAAAAATAAAATAAAAATAAAGGACGAAAATCTCTCTTCGCCTTCTGTTCTCGTAATTCTTCTGCGCTGGCAAATCGGGTGGGAGGAGGAAAGGGGAAAGGCAGCAAAGCCGGCCCACTGTGGAGGCAGGACGGTGAGTGCTCTGCGAAGCTCCAGGATGGAGAGCTGGGAGCTAAAACCATTCACCACACAGGCAAATGTTCGAGGCCAAATCCTGCCTCCCAGGCCTAACTCGCCGGTAGGTCTGGCGCTGGGGGAAGTTTTTGTCTTCATAAAGGTAGATCTTCTGACCCTTGGGATTGGGATGGCTGGAAGGAGCCTCCCCTGCCCTTGGTGACCTCATGTGCACAGGCCACAAGGACTGGGCCATGTGGGATACACATGACTGTAGGTTCCTCTTGCAGAGGGAGGAAAACATTGAATGTGACCATGTATATAGGCAAAGAGCTGAGAATAGCACTTGGCAGGACTCCGCTTATCTCCTGCTTGCAGGTTGAATTATGGCCATCAAGGGCAAGCGTGTGAGAACAGGGCTTCGAGGCTCCCCTTCCTCCGGGCACAGGGCAAGGAGCGAGGGCCAGTCCTCACTGTCACCACTTGCACACAAACAGGCAGAGCAAGTCTTGGAGCAAAGAAAGAGGCACGTTAAAAGACGTGGAGGACGCCCAAGGACGTGGTACAGTTAGAGGCCCAGCCACCACTGTCTGCTGCTTCCAAACCTTTGAGTAGTGACTCCCTGGAGGTGCTTGTTCTGAAGTTCAGGTGCTCCACGGGGCTTTCCTGGCAAGGACAGGACAATCCTGGTCCTGAAGACTGGATCGCACTGCAGCTCTCCTGGACTGGGTGTAATGTAGATCTCAATTTGCTGTGCATGATTTAACTAAGGATATTTATTGCTGAGGCCACAGTCTGATCCCAGTCTGGAGCTCATACATTTACAGGGCACCAGACAGTGCAGAGGACCAGGAGGACAAGGGCTCTTCACCCTACTCTTCCGAGGGACATTCTCATCCTTTCCCACTATATCTTCCATGGGTATCTCTGGCATCCCCAGAGTTGCCAAGGAGGAATCACTGCTTGCAAGAAATTATGAGGAAGCCAGCACAGCTCTATATAAATTATTAATTTTAATCACATGAAGAAATAATAGACTCCACCATGCAGTAGCCTTAGCCCATCAGACAGCAAGTGTCCTTGCAGAAGCGATGGCTGCATTAACTCTTGCTGGAGCTTTCGGCAGTGTTTGTAACCTTCTACCAAAAAAACACGAGCAGATGAAGTTCTTTGGATTTTCCTTGGGAGTGGATTATTTCCAGCAGTTCTGCAGAAAGCAGATTTGGAAGCATTCCAGGAGAGTTTGGGGAGAATCCCCCCTCTGACTAGTGCCTGGTGTCAGGAAGAGTCTCCCGGGCCCGCGCTGTGGTTTGCACAGCCACGTTGCTTCGGAATCAGCCCCGTTTTCTGGGCTGCCCGTGATTCACTAGAGCCTGTAACAAAACGAACGACAGCAGCAAACAAAAGCAGCGAGTGGAGCCCAGCAGCATGCTGCCAGCGAGCATTTTTAGATGCGCTGTCATCGAGATAAAATGCCTGAAAGCAGCTTTCAAAAATATCGTGTTAATGAAGGCAGGCGGACAACGAGGTGGGGAGATATTGCGCAGTTGGGTCACCTCAACCAGATGCCTAAGCCCACCTAGATCCTATAAAAAGCTTTCGCAGCGCACATCCCTGGAGCAGGCTGCTAGGCTGCTTCTCCTGTTTCTTTTTACACAGATGGAAAGTTGGCAATAGGAAAGTGCTGCTTGAATGGAGCCCGGGCGGTCGGTGCACGGACGAGGCAGCCCTCCGTGTCCCACACGGACTCGGTGGGCTCGGTGTGTCCCCAACGGTGCGGCTGGAGCAAAGCACAGCCCAGAGAGCTCCCGTGAGCCTGCCCAGCGGCAAAACTCGACATTTACACATCTCTGAACCAGGGACCTCCTGTGCATGTGGCAAAGCAGCAGACAAGGAGCCGGACCTGTTTTCTCATCCTCTCGTTTCGCAAAGCACCTTTAATTGCCAGGGTCACTGCGCTTCCTTTTGCAGCAATGCTTCTGTTCATCCTCTCACTTTCCCATATAACTTTCCTTTCTTTTTTTTTTTTTTTGTTTCTCTGTGGTTTCACAGGGATGTCTATGGGATTATGAATAAGGCATTGTGAGCTGAACTGAATGTGTTATTTAATGAACTGTATGAAATATTAAACCATGCCTGATATGAAGCATGGTGAATTCTGTAAGAAATAATATATTACACTCGGAGAGGACTGAAGATAATCAAATGTAATGAATGAATTTAGAAGCAGGACACACAGAGCTTAGAGAAGTTAAGTTTTTGTTCATCGTGAGCTCCAGTTATAGGTGACTGTCATTTAAGGCAGGTTTTTCTACTGCATGTTTCCTCCTGTTGTGAATGACATTATTGTATTTTTTCATTTAACATAAATCCATTTTTCGGAAGGCTGCTTCCACCCCAATGGCATTGGCAGATCCCATTAATCACGATGCTCTCAATCATTCAGAATTATTTAGAGTCTCTTTTGCGTGCCTGGCCCTTTCTCCATTTCTGATTAATTTTAAACTAAACTATCTAAATAAATAACACTGCAAGGATCCAGAAAGCGGCCCTGTGAAGCTCTTATTTAAGTGAGACTCATCTTGGCAGCCTAGGAGATGATCCAGTGCAGCCCGTGAGGTTTCTGCTCCCAGAGGAAGGGGAGGGAAGAGGCCTTTCGGTCCAGGAGCTGAGGTGTCCCCCTTGGAGGTCGTTGGTCGACCTCTCCATCCTGGGGCCCTTTCCCTTGGATCTGGCATGGCCTTTTAGGTCCTGTGCCTCTCCAACCCTGTCAGACCTGGGCTGCCCTCCACCCCACAGCCCTCAGGAGATGCTCGGGCTCCCATGCAGGGCCAGTGGTTGCCAGCCTATAGCAATATACATTGCTACGGCGCTGCCACCACTTCTCATGCCACCAGCAAGGCCAAACAACCAGGTGTTTCTCTAGAAAAACCCCAGTGATTTCCACCGGACACTTGTGTGTACAAAGATGCTGTTCTTCCTACAGCGGGATGGTGCTAGCAAGGTGCTGAATTTTGAAGCCTGCATTTTTAGCACACCTGTGAGTCTGTGTGCCAGGCATGCAGCCTGGGTGGCTGGGCTAGACCCCAGCCATGGCACCCGGGCAGATCCTTTCGCCCAAGAACTCTGCTGTGCTCTGCGTGTGGACGCAGATCTAAACTCCGACCTGATGTCATCTAGCAGAAATCTACCTGGAGTGAAAGAGAATTGCAAATGTTTGGATTATGCAGGAGTTTGACTGCCAGTGCATGACCAGGCACTGCTGCAGTAAGCAAGACGAATAAATATATCATTGAGATATTAGAGAATGTCTTTCTTTGACAGAAATCCCAGGAGGCTCGATGAAGTGTGCCAACGGTGCGTATCTGTATGCTAACCCCAGCCTGACATCTTTAGATTAGTTAGTGATATATTTTTATCGCTAATATTCACATCCATATCAGGGACCTGGAAATAGCAAATATACAAGCTACAGGCACGAAGCGTTTCCTCCCCAGTTAAACTGCATCCACAATACCCCTCCTTACGTGAGGTTAGGCTGGAGGTGCAAGGATTTCAGCGTGATGCAGCAGAGAGAGCCAAAAGGCCAACTTAGTTTCAGGAAACCATAGAAGTAATATTATATACTTGCTAAATTCGGGATGCTAGACCAAAAAAAAATTGGGTTTCTTCCCAAATCTCAGCTCTGCTCTTGCAGGAAAGATTCAGAAGGACCAATTTGTCTGGTAGAAGCAGGCAGAAGGCACAGAGAGGCCCTTAGGCGGGTCCCAGGAGCCTCTCCCTCTGGAGAAGCGATACCTCCTTGGGGAGCCGTCCTTGGCTCGTGCCGATCAACCGATTGATTCAGCTTCGCTGTCCAGTGTTCTGAGTAATTCCAATATTGAAGCTAGGTGGTAATGAGTGCTGTCAATACAGCCAATACCAACTACGACTGAGCGTGAGAGCCCCACAGCAAG
>VWPW01019598.1:0-11949 GCA_013389825.1 Crypturellus undulatus | reverse complement strand
TGATTCTATGATTCTATTCTATGAAATCAGGCAAAACCAAGCAGAACTGAAACATTGTATCGGCAGCTGGAGAAATGTGAGACTCAGCAAAAACTGAGAAAATTCTCAACCTCCCCCCTCTATTTTCACATTCAATTTCTTTATTTGAATCGGAAAATTACTTATGGGTCCCATATGGGATTTGCTTCATATCAAGTGAGGAGTAAACTAAGAAAAACATGCAGCAGGAAATACATCCTATCCTAAATCCATTTCAAATAAATTTGACATGAAAAGATTTTATGTTCTCTAGGGCTTCTCTGTCTTTGGCCTTACCTCATTTGTCAAACAGAAACTTATCTTCAGGATCAAAAATCTGAGACTAGAAATAGTTTGCTACTATAAAGCTAACATAGCCTGGGCTACTGAACAAACAAGAATTTTTTATATTTATTCCTAGCAGATTTATTTTCAAAGAACACCATATTGGAGCATATATTGTCTCAAAAACAATGAATGTAATTTTAAATATTATTGATCTCAATTTCATTGTGCTTTCAAACATTGAAAGCACAGTTAAAGAAAGAAAGAAAGGAAGAACAGGAACAAAGTCTGTGAAAAAGGAATCCAGATTTTCTGTCTTGTTGACAGTGCTATTGTCTCAGTATTTGGAAAATGCCTGCTCCACAATACCAAGAAAAATAAACGTAGTCCAAAAAAAGGAGTAATTTATATAAATTAATTTTCTTGATTATTCGCTCTTAAGTAAGAGTTTCTAGAAAAAATAATACCCTTTTCCTCCACCTGACAACTTTCCTAGCATACTTCACGTGGGCTTTTCTTAATGACGCTAAAAAAATCATTATCTGTGCTTGTGCCATAAGATTAGGATGTGCCATCTCAATATGCCATTGAGAAATCCTCAAAATGTTTCTATGGCTACCATGTAGTAATACACACTATACAGTGAATTCTCAGTAGCATAACTTTTGTGGATATCATTTATATACTTTATTTATTATTGTGATGACTTCATTTAAAATTGCAGGTCACATGAAATTTTGTTGTAAGATTGTTTACTATAATGTTATCAATTTTGTAATCCTTCCATATGCAGTTTATCCTGCATATAATAATGTGCTCTCATATGTGTTTCGACACTTGGCATGGTACAACTGTCTTTCGGCAGCCCTGGAAGGATGGTGGATCCCACCATCAGTCACCACCCAAGACCACTGAAACATTCAATCAGCTGTACCGGGCTCCTCCAGTGACTTTGAGTTCACAGTGTAAAACCCAAAAGCAGACTAATTTTGCCCTTTCCCTGATGGTCAAGGGGAGCGAGAGCAATTGCAGAGCCAGGAGACATTCGTTCTGCGCACTTTCTATAGCAACAGGATGACACAGGCTGACATATAGGTGCATTGTTGCCTCATAAAAGCATATATCCGAATAATTAACAAGTAAGAGAAAAAAGCGATGCACAGTCTATATTTCTGCACTGTCCTTATTAATCAAATATGTAGCCTTTGACTAGGTATGATTTGTTTTGCCTTCCAATCCTGGCAAAATCTGTAGAAACAAACAGTTAATGGAAATTAAGGGTCACTCATTCCAGCCATGTTCTCCCCCTAAGATGTGACCGCTTTTTGCGGGAGGTACAGCCTCCCAGTACGTGCAGCTGAAGGCTGAAATTGGACAGCAGATTAGGCTGTGCGTGTGAGAATCACAACATATGGGGACGTGGTAGACTTTACAGTGAAGTATTAAATAATAGCAGCAACAAGGAATTATGCATGAGATTCAAAAGCAACTACATCAAATTGAAGGAGGTATTCAGGTCACTTTTTGCTCACATTTTTAGTACCAAGTTTTTTAAAATAAAGACATCCCAATGTATGTATATAAGTAAAAATTGTATGGTAATCTGACATACCAAATATAAAACATGGCACCTAGAATGGGGAGGCTTTGTAATAGTTAAATCACTTAAAGCAAATCTAAACAACTGCTTAGATTTAACCTTTTCTTCTAGTAGTCCATTTTTTAAACAAGTGCTCTTTCTTCTTCAAACGTGCACATGCTCTGTGTGTGATAACCTAGAAATATTGTAAAAACTGACCACCGTTAGGATANCATTTTTTAAGCAAGTGCTCTTTCTTCTTCATACGTGCACATGCTCTGTGTGTGATAACCTAGAAAGATTGTAAAAACTGACCACTGAAAAGTTAGGATATATGTCTAGACTGAGATTGTTAGAACTACTTTTACTTAATATCTTGCACTATAGCGCACATTGCAATGTAGTCTTTAATGAACAGGATGATGAAGTATTTTTCCACAGATCTCTCTATGCAGTTCTGCAAAGGTAGTGTTTTTCCTATAAGGCTCCCAGTTACTTTAGTGTTTTGGTTCCTTCTCCTTCTTTGACCTCTTTACTTATTTGCTCTATGATACGGAAACTTTATTTCTGAGAACAGGAGTACTAGCTTCCTCGTGAGCTTTTCTATTGCACTTGTTGCTATACTGTCTAAATGCTCAAATAAGCATTGTTGTAATTAATTTATCTTCATAAAACTCCAGAGAGGTGAGAGCTGATATTAGTGCCATTCAGCAGGTTGGAAAATGAAGTTCAGAGAGAGAGTATGTCCTTTTCCTGTCTGGCCCCATATTTGGTATTCCTGAGAACTAATTTAGGCAACTACCTTTCATGCATAATATAAAAGGCTTAAAAATAAATAAATAAATAGTAATAATAATAATAAATAATAATAAAACCTCTTCATGATCAATGGAATGGATCACTCAGCAGCTCATTCACTCATTCACAGAAGTCTGTCTCAGGGACTTTTAATTGGCCTCTACATAAACCAGAACCATCTCCAAAGCACTTTCCCAAAATATCTGCTATGTTTTATTTGTAGTGAAAGAAACAATAACATTAACAAATACTATATGGTTAAAGTTGGATAATTTAGGAGTTACTGAAAAAAAAGATTTCAGCATATATTCGATGAGCCTCTTAATAATAAAAACACCAATGATTTTTGCATAATTTTAAGAAGATAGTAAACTTTCCACAGATGTGCAGAACATTCGCACAGATAATATGGTGCTAAAGCATGGGAAGATAGGTATTTGGGGATAGTTTTTTGATGCTATTAGTTCACTGATCTACACCATACAGAAGTCATCAAAGGTCATCTGCTAACAGTTATAGCAAACTATGAAAAACATAAGATTTAGTGTTAAAAACCTAAAAACATTGGGATTTCACAAAATGACATCCCACATCAGAAAGAGATATGTTTGGACAAAAATGCATGTGTAATACAAAAAAAAACACATCAGAAGGAGACTGGTTCCTTTTTGACAGAAAGAAAGAAGTACTAAAACAGAATATTGCTTTTAAAGTATAAACTGCATTTAAACACAGAGACGATGAAATAACCAACAATACTGGTAATTTGCTTTATAAACCCCTACACGTAATGCCCTACAGGTAATGTAGGATAGTACGAGTTATCGAGGATGATAGATAATTCTGTTTGACTGACGTATGGGAAAAATATACATAATATGGAATTAGAAGAACAAATAACATAATTAAAATGTAAATAGTTCACTTCCACTAAAAATAATGGTAATTTTATTATTGACTGTTGCAGCCAGACTGGAGATCGCACTATGTCTCTACATCTTCAGAACTTACTAACTTTGAAGCATCTTGGTTAATGAGTGGGTCAATTATGCAGACTGTGTTATTGCCATTCCCTGATTAGCTGAGCAAACAAGCTCTGTTAGCAGATGCATATATGTATATTAGCAAGAGGGAGTTCAAAACTACTCATTGAAAGTCTCAATCTGAAAACATTCAAGCAGATTCAGTTGTTTGCTCAGTGTTTATTGAAAATGAACATAAAAAGCAAGTAAATAAAACCAGATGGAATTCATTTCTGATGACGTTCAAAAGAACAAGATTCAATAGTTTAAAATGCATAGTCATGCTTTTAAGAACCAGCAACAGAAATGTCTGCTATAAACTCAATTGGGAATCCATCAGCTAGGAGGCAGAGGAAAAGAAGGACTTAATTACAGGGAAGGACTGTGAATCACCAAAGTATTGCAGTCATAAAAAAGGCAAATGTGATCACAAGGATGCTTCTGATGAGGTATTTCCAGGAGAGACAGAGATTGTTATTACCACTTTGTTGGGCACTGATGAGCCTTGATCTGAAATGTCTAAAGCTTTGTACAATTTTGGTCGTGCAAGTTTATGAAAGTTTAAGAGAGGTTGGAATCTATAGTATAGTAGTGCTATGAAAAGCCAATATGCTGATCCGTAGATGGAGAGCCTGTCTTGTAGAAACGGAATAAAGGCTTTTACTAGTTTAACCTATCAAAGTTAAAGCTGAGACAGAACATGGCAGTAGTCCATAAAACTGCTAGAAATTTCATCAAATTATGTTAAAATGCAATATTATTGAGAAGGAAAAAAAATCAGTATTACAGAGACATTAACGTAGGTAGGCTTGAAATCAGAATTAAAAACAAAACAAACAAATAAAAATCCCTTCTATTTGAGTGGCAAGGCTCTAGGAGAGTGTTCCTAGCAGGGTAATGTTTCCAGAAAACCTAACCGATTATAAAACAGGACTACGTAAGTTTTATATGGGAACTATAAAATGATGCGTCTATGATAACTACGTTATCAGGTAGACAGCAAGTCAGGTACACTGGTTTATTCCATGCTGCAGATTAACTCATTTTGAAAAGATGTCTGAATATTGGTAGTAATCCTTCCTCACTGTTTCTCTTGTCTAGCTGTAATATATTTAAGCCTCAATGCAACCCTTAACTACCTTGACAGATTCTGATTATATATTTGAGCATTCAGTAAGATTTTCTTGGTTACCATAGAACATTGTGGAAGGTTCCTGATCTCAGTTAGTAATGTGAGAAATACCAATCATTTGTTTCCAGATCAAAATATCGGTTGAAAGAGATTTGGTAGTTTCCTTCACTGAAGGAACTATTGATAATTCTTCCTTACAGCAAGAAGTACAGCATTAGAGAAGAGCAAAACTAAACAAATTCTGAGACATAGACGTATAAACAAATGTATTTCTAATAGTCATAATAAATCTTAACTCTTAAAAAAAAAGAAGAAAAAGACACCATTGTGACTAGGTTGATAATTGGATCAATTTTTCACTTATGGGTTGTCAATTGCTTGACATTTTAATGCATGAACAACAGATCTCAAAAGTATTTTAATTAGCACAGTAGGACTCAAATCCAACCCTACTTTTCTAATTGCAGTGCTAAATCACATCTGAATATCTATTTACTAAACATTAATACTAATAAACTAAAGTTAATTAAAAGCATGGATCCATACTATACACACAGTATTAAACTGAATGCTAAAGGGTACACCATCTGCAGAAAAATGGAACTAAAGGCACAATTAAAGATCTTTATAGACCTATGAACCCCTTTCTCTTCCCATTCTCTTTACTTGTTTTCATTGTAATCAAAATGCTGACAAAAAGAAATGCCTTTTTTTCCTGATCTATTTCTGCCTGAACTTTTAAAGAAACAAAATACAAGATGAAAAAGGGTGCAGTTTATATTTCCTCCAGTCATTCCTACTAGTCATTTACGGCTCCCTAAGTTATATCAGTGCTACAATTTGTAAAACTGTGCTCTAAACCAGAGCAGTGAATTGATCTGTGTTCAGAAACCCAAGGAACAGTTCTTCCAAGCAAACAGTTTAGCCTTGCTGCTTTACTTGTTTTATTTGCACAGCCAAGGAAGGCAGTGGACTGCAGCACAGACTGGGAGCAGTGGGCTGCTATGAGAAGAGTTGTGGCTTCTGTAAGCCAGAGTTTCCCCCAGAATTATAACATTGAAATAATTACTAACACCAAGAAAACCTTAGACAGATTTCCTAAAGAAAGGTTTGGTTGTTAGTTTGGGGAGGAGGGTTTTTGTCTGCTGTTGGTAAAGTTTCCATCATTGGTTATGTTTGTACCTGTTGATCAGTCCCAGGTAAGAGCTAGACATCTCATTTTGTTTACACAAAATGTTTGACTCTGTGGAGTTCAGATAGTTTGGACAAATCAAAGTCCACAATTGCACTAGTACCTGAGAGTGTCTTTATTTAAACAGAAATATTCAAACATTAGCCAAACCATTCTTGTGGGAAGGAGGGGAATAGAGGAAAAAGGAATAGGGAAAACCTCCTTACAGTGGTCATTAGATCAGCTCAGCTGCTTGTACAATCACTGGCTTTTCAGTCAAAGTATTAATTCTTGTTCCTCTAGCCACAGGTAGTAGCCCTGCTGCTACTCTTCAATCCCCTGCCAAAAGCTGCATTAACACTTTACAGACATTTGGTTTCTGTAATACTCAGTCATTCAACAACTTGTGAAGTGTCAAAAATGAGGTTTGTGTGTGGTTCAAGCGTAAACGGGCCAAGTCTGGAAGATGAAAGAATTCAGAGCAAAAGCAGCTTCTAATCAGTTAAGAATGACGGAGCTCGCCCTGTGATAGGAATGAGTTAACCCATTCTAATGGATTCACTAGTCTTTTTAAATTACCTAAAAGGCAAGCACAAACTCAGCCTAACCGGCATGAGGAGTGACTGATTCCTGGGAGGCAAAAAATTTCAAAACTCAAAACCAAGACAGTCATTTTAAGATCCTTGAGATTTTTAACACAAACTAGATTAGTGCTTCAACCTTGGATTTTATCTCTAGCGTAATATATAATGGAAACACATTTAAGGAAAAAATATTAAGGAAAAGTTATGTGACACAGAAGCAGGTGTATGAAGAAGGGAGGGACCCTCTTAGTTTTTTCAAGAATTCATATATTATTGAATATCAATAAATCTATTCTCAACCTTAATATATGTATATAAAGCAAATTTCACTGATTTTGCTGGTATTTAATGCTTATTAATAATTTGGGCTCCATCATGAAGTGGTCTGATGAAAACTTTCTACTAGAAACCTGTATAAGCTGTTAGGTTCTAAAGAAATTTGTTCAAAATATCATGGAACAGCATCAGAGATATGCCAGAAGTGTTAAAGAGGCAGGAGTTGGCCAGAGGCAAGTTCACTGCAGTTTCTGACATAAGTCACTTAAAATAACAAAAGTTTACTCTGTCAACTAACTGATATTGGATGTAGAGACTTGAAAGATGTGAGAACCACAATATCTCTTACATTCTTCTGACAAAATTTTGATTTGGTTCACCTAAATGTATGAGCTTTCTGATACCAAAATATGTAGTCTGATTTATCACACAAATAAAATAAAGAGCTAATAGAGAGTCCCACATGTTATTAACTGCAAACATATATTTCCTTGAGACTTAATTTCCAGCAAAAATTACCTTGAATGTCAATTTTGTTCCATTTCAAATACATACATTAAGAAGCCACTTTTTGACATAGTAGCTTCTTTTCAGAAAAAAATCAGAAGTGCATCAGTTCGAAGGTAGTAGAGTGGATAATTACACCAGTAAATCATGTGACAACATTTTAGACATTGGTTCTGAGCTACAGCAGTATAATTAAAGACTTGCCATATAGTCCATTTAGTAAAAAGAATTACCAATGACTTGATTAATAAAATGCAAAAGTATATTAATGTACTAGCCAGACAGCACGTGAAACTTTTCTACACTGAATCTTATTTCAAAAAATAGTTACTATTTATTCTTTTCACTGCAAATTTAGCAAAGTATTTATTGCTCAGGAAAAAAAAGCACATATAGAGACATTAAAGTTTTACATGCATTAATGGAAAGATATTTTTTTCACAGAGAGACAACCGACTTTGACTTACTTACCACAGTTATGCTCTAGGATAAAAATTGGCAACCATACAGCTACCTGGTATTAAGAGGTGGTAGATACCATGTCAAGTAGCAGCTTCAATTGCCAACATATCTGCAACAACCTCCAGACCAGTCCTCATCTTCCAAAGAAGGGATGAAGAGATCTTGATTTTTTTGCAACACCCCCTAATTTATGCTGGTGTTCACAGCATCAATGTTATTCTAAAAGAATGTGCACAAAGTCACCATGACTTAACCAGGTAATAGTTAAGTACAAGTTGCTGTCCACACACAACTACTTGGAATATGTGAAGTTATTTCATCTAGTTCAGTCAAAAGCACAGCCGTATCAGTTCATGTCTGCATGGGGCTAAGAACTCCTAAGTTAACATTTGCCAAGACCGAGCTATATATACCAAATATATGCCATATATGTATACCAAATATATACCATTATATATACCGTATATACTGAGTTTCATATAACAAACCCACATTGCATCATATGTCTCATTTCCAAAGATAGTGTAATATACAGGGAACGTGGATTGTGGAGCAGAAAGATCATATTTGTAAAGGCTATGGATAGACTACTTTCAAGGAATTTCAGATAGTAGGTAGAAGCCTAAGGCAACATTATGTATTTTGGTGTACTTCACATAATCCTTATCTGATTTTCTCAGTCAGCTGTAAATCTGCTTTGTCCTCAATAAAGGAGGACAAATTTTTGCTGTGGTCGAGGTCTTAAACCATGAGTTTATATAAGGATTTATGTTGAAATGTTTTTCCCAAATACTGGTGTCATCAGTGAACACTACTCTTATGACACCGCTAACAGTAAAGTAGATCACTGCTAAGAGAAACAAGAGAAAAAGAATTTATTTATTAGGGTAACAGATTTTGACTGACTTTTTTTTCTTTCTTTTTCCAGTCTCTCTCTCTTTTTCCAGTCTCAGGTATGTTCTGTTAAGAGGCAGTTAAGGTGTGAGAACAATGTGAAGAGAAGTATACAAGACCTCATATATCTCATGACCAAGATAACTCATGACTTTTATATCTCATAACTGGAAGTTATATTAAAACAGAAGTATTAAACAGGAAATCATGATTAGTTTCCTGTTTCCCAGTTTCTTACTCTGTTAGAAACATAGTTCTGAGGGCTAGTAAAAGTTTTGCACTGGTTGTATGAGGAGAGTAACAGAAATCAAAGCCAGTGACACTCCAATATCAAAACTCTCACTGTTGCAGGGACACAATACCAGCTCTGACATTGACAGTGATCTTCGTCTTTCCTGCTCTCCGATAGTCTTGCTTTTAGTCTTTCACTGTTAACCAGGCACTTGTTAGAGGCTTTGCGGTAGTGCCTTGGGCTCCTGGTGTGTTCTGGAGTAGGTAGTCAATCAATCTTTCAGTTTACTCGGTGCCACTGCTGGCAACTTCATCACTGGGAACATCCCACCTGATTATATGTTCCTCTGTGTCACCAGTATCCCCATAGTTTTTATGGGGAAGATGGTGTGTTTAATGCATACAGTTTTCTAAGCTGGTGAGAAGCAGTATATCATAATTATTATTATGTCATCTCAAAGCAATGTTTCCTGCTTGGATTTGCATTGCTATATTATGACTGACATATGGCACATTCAAACAGATGAATGTGACAGCAGGCAGAAGAGTCATAATTAAGAAAACAAAATATCAAGAGGCTGAAAATGCCTTTTGCTTTCTCCTTTGAAGTGAAGGCTTGTGGTGAATTAAAAGATAAGATTTAGCTAGCAGACAGATAGTCTTCTTGATTGTACCATGAGATCCACAGAACCTGGTAGCCACAAAAATGAAAGAAATCATCCACATTCCTCCCTGCATGAAAGGTCTCCCAGTAAATCTTCTGTCTCTTGTTTAAATGAAATGCAATGTTGAAATACTGTCTCCTAGTCTCTAGCTTTTGTCACTCCCTGACTTGAGCCCATGAATTTTTTGCAAAATATCTCAGGGACCATGCTAGTAATATAACCATGTGGATGATTGCGTGCTACAACCCAGTCCCATGTTCTGATACCAGAAGGTTATTAAAACAGATATGAGAGAGGTAACATTTTCAGAATTAAATAACCCAAACAAACAAACACAAAGACAATTTCAATTAAAAACAACAATAACAAAACAAACAGAAAAAACTTTTACATTCCTGAGTGTTTTGCTTATTTGATTGATTGTTCTTAATCTGGGCTTAAATGCTGTTGAAAACTGTACTTCAGAGGCTCAAATTCTGTGTGCTGAATGTCCCAGTGACACTTATCACACAACCAAATTCTTTTTTTATTATTAATATAAATATTAATATAATTAATAATATTAATATAAATATCTGAAGATATTCAGATCACTTTTAATGAAGAACTTCTATTTCAATGGCTCAACCAGGATAAAAGCTAATTAAAAATCATAAAAATGTAAAGTAATGCACACACAGAATACTTGATAGGGGTCAATTAGAATAATTCACATTTTCCTATTTCTGTGAGGTTTCATTACTGTGTAGAAGATTCAAACTTGGAAACTTAATGATTTTATGATTTTAAAGTAACATTTAAACAAGGTACCCCCAGTATATATGAAGGTACGTTGATCTACTACAGACTGTTAACACTTGGCAAAACCTTTTATCACATCAGGAAAAAAAAGGGAAAGTTTATCACTACAGAAAGTTTAACAATAAACTGGAGTACAGGATCAAAAAAAAAAAAACAATGAAATCTTTTGTGTTCTGTGTTGAATTATGCTTCAATCAAAAATGTCTCTATGTACAGGGATGGAACAGTTCATCCTGTCAATAGAAACTGAATACCAGCATAATCACTAAGAGTATTAGCTCTTACTAATACTAGTTGTTTGCTCAGCTGTTTTCGTAAGTGAGATAATTCTGTGAAAGGACCAAAAATATAAAGAATAAATATTCCAAGAAAAAAAAAATGATTGAGACAATCAAAGTGAATCAAAAGTTCATCTCTGTTATCAGATAATTCAGACACACTGCAAAGCAATGCAGAAAAATTGCATTTTTCCTCCAGTTCTCCCTTCATTGCAGACAGTTCATCCAACTCCTGCACTTCTTTTTACACAAGTGTTGAAAGGCTGCTTCATAATTTTTTGCCTCAAGACTTTTTAAAATTCATCTGATTAGAAATGACAGTGTCAGTATCTATTTTGAAAAGTGTCATAAAACATATATAATGCGGTCTCTGTCCCAAGGAGTTTACAGTCTATTTTAAGGAGATAATACATGATCATGGAGAAAAGGGAAGAAGGTAGGGATGAACAGGGCACCAGGCATAGGCTAATTGTCATAGTGACCAAAGAATTCCTGATAATCATAATACCCATTAAAAAAACAAAAAGTATAAAATCTAATTCCTTACCATGAGGTGAAATCTCTTGAAATTCTTGCACTTTCCAAGATGATTCAACAGAATACGTTCCTGATTAATTCAGAAGGATGCTACAGGCTGTAAATACGCTACACACTGAAGTCTGCTGTGGAAGGTGAAAAAGGAATACTTGAGACTTACAGGATTGGCAGAACTTCTCAGCAAGAGATTGTTAGTTCCTCGGACTGAAAGGCTCATATCGACCACGATGTGCAGTACTTTCAGAGGTATTAGCTAGACCTAGCAGAGATACTTTTTCATCTTAGCCTCTTAAGAAGCTGTCTGTTTTTCATGCAGCAAAAATAATTTTCTGTGTGTTTAAAATTAATAAACAGATTGTGGTCTTTACTGGTTTCTCTTTACGTGTATTCCCCAATCTCCTCTTGTGATCAGTTCTCAGAAGATACTAACAGAAAGTTAGCAGAAGGTGAAATTTTTAAACGTTGAAATATGGAGTCCTGGCACGACTTCTGTCTAGAACCTTTTCTCCCTGGTTTTATTGACAACTCTTTCCCTCTTTTGCAGTCCTGAGAGGAATAAGAATAGCACAAAGAGCCTGCAAAAGCTTCCACATCACAGAGTGTGTTTTATCTACAGCACGGTGTGTTTTATCTACAGCAAATTTCATAAGATCTGCTAGCAGATTAAAATCTCTCTGAACTACCCTTAGCTCCTGCGGAGTACAAGCAA
>VWPW01019595.1:12530-37498 GCA_013389825.1 Crypturellus undulatus | reverse complement strand
AGAGCGAGGTCCAGTCGACACCTACGAACGCACCCGACGCACCATTGAAGTAGCAGCAGAAGCTGATGTGAGGGTTCAACGTGTCAGCAGGGAACCCGAAGCTCGTAGGGACATAGCTAGCAGGGACTGCGAGTGTGACATAGTCCAGGCGGACAGGATTCGGCAGGGACGAGAGCGGGAAGAGCCCTCTTTAGGCACAGAACCTTTATGCGAAGATGAAAGAAGTAGTGACAAGAAGAGTTTCTACCAAACCATTGAGTTAGATACAAAGGACCTCCGCCTTGCAGGAGAGCCGAACTCCATTTCAGACTTGAGTGTACGCTATCTCCCCGATGAGCCAGACGTACAGCCAGATGTGAAGGTCCTCCCCCAGCCTTTTGAGCCACAAACTGTGGCGTACTTGATCCATGTGATCCAGAAGCTAAACGATCCCGAAGGTGTCACCTACGAAATTGTCTGTCACCAGCCCCAGCAGTCTGGACAGCCAGTTTACGTGAGGAAATGCTACGTGTCACCCCGGCCTTCGGCAGTGCCATGCCAAGGCAGCAGCCGCCAGGAGCCAGAACGCAGGGAAGACAAGAGGGAAGCTGGGGAATCCGAGGAGCTTGAACCCACACAGGGCACAGGCTCGAGTGTGCCAGAAGCACGGCCGGGCCGGAGCAGCAGCCAGCAGCCTGAAGCCTCCAGCCCCGAGGGCAGGAAAGGGGACCTCAAGGAGCCGCACGACCTGCAGGATGCAGAGGGCCCCTGTGAGCAGGAGAGGGCTGAAACAGAAGCCAAGGAAGGAGGGCAGCAGGAGCCCCCATCAGAGAGCAGTAAGGGTGAACCTGCTCAGCCAGGCAAGGCTGAACCCGGAGAGGACGGGACAAACAACCAATGCCCAAGGACGCCTGAGCCCAACACGGAGCCACAGCAGAATGAATCAAAATCCTGCGTGAAGGAGCGTGTCCCAAGGGCACCCGAACCCGCACGCCCAGCGCCAGGGAATGAGGGGAGCCAGGCTCAGCCGCAGGAGGGAGAATCGCCCCAGCGGGAGGAAGGTCAGCAGGAAAACCAGCGTGCAGAGGGGGAGGCCGAACGCAGCCAGGAGCCGGGGGACCAGGAGAAGGCTCCAGAGCCGCAGGAAAGCGGAGGGCGAAAGGCTCCCGCACGCAAATCGGGCGAGCGAGCTGCAGAGAAGACCCGTCCGCAGCCGCGCGCGAGGGAGGAAAGCGGCCGCCGCGAGCAGGACGCCGACAGGAGCAGCCTCCCACAGCAGGAGGAGAGCGGCAAGAGGAGCTGCAGCCAAGCGAGCGCGGCCCCGGCGCAGGGGGAAGAGCAGCGTCCTGGCACCAAGCAGGGCCCCACGGGCCCGCAGGAGGCCCCGGGCTGCCCAGCTGCGGATGAGGCCAAGGCTCCCTAAGGAGACGTCAGGTCTCGGTGGGGTGGTTCAGCCTTCCTGCACCCACTCTGAGGATTGCTGCCGCTCTCTGGTCTTAGCGCAGGCAGGGGGCTATCCTCAGCTCTACAGCTTCTGCTTTTCTGCAGTATTTCTATCCTCCTCACAGCATTTAGTCATTTCTGTCTTGGAACTGGACTCCTTGGGTGACTCTGTCCTTCAAACCCTGTCATCTCTGCTACCCTGTAGCACCGCTGCTCCTCATCTCCCACTTCTCCCACTCGTCTCCCTTGTGTTGCCCAGGCCCTGCACTCAACTTCTGCTGTGCAACACGAAAAAAACCCTCTCAGTATCTCAATCCTGCTCATGTGGGGCCTGAAAATCCTCAAGGTTGGGAAAAGACACCATTAAACGCAGACTCGGTGCTTTTGGGTACGCATTTTTGCTTTCATAGCAGCCAAGCAGAATCGCAACCCACATCAAGGAGATGTTGGAGCAGTTGAGCTCTGCTGTGGCTACTCCAGGGTAAGGGTGCTGGTGGGACCGGGAATGGGGCTTCTTTCTCCTTCACACTGATGTATTGCATGAAAAAAACACAATAAAGAGCTGCTGAGTGCACTGAGTGCTGCCCTCCTTTCTCCTGCATCCAACTTCCTCAAAGGCCTCTGCGTGGTGGCCCTGGTTCGGATCCCCATCCCTCCTTGCCCTTTCATTAAGAAGAAATCCTGGCAAAAACAGTTCCCTTGGGAAGAGGGTTGTGGGTCCCTCAGCAGCAGACGGGGCCGTGATTTTGCAATGGGACGGAGGGAGCGCGAGCAGAGCCCAAAGCTGCCAACGGCAGCGGCTGGGAGGAGCGAGGGCGGCTACGGCATCGGGAGGAACGCGGAGGAAGCGCGTGGGGCTCCCCCCGCGGCCGCTTCCCTCCGCTGCTCCGGCCAACGGCGGACGATAAGTCGCCGCGGTGCTGCCGTCGCACGCGCACCAGTCAAATTGTCACTGATGGACATGGAGGGACCACAGGACGCTCAAGCACAACCGCGCACGGGAGCAGCAGCCCACAAAGTGCCAGACTTTGCTCCAGGGGTTGGGAGAAAAGGAGGAGTTTGCAAATGCACAGGGGGACACACAAAGTCCTGAGGGCAGCAGTGGCTTTGCTGCTCCCTGTGTTGAAAAATCCCTCTGATTGATTGGCATTAAAATATTCCAGGTTTGGGAGGGGGTGATACATTTTGACCAGGACAGGGAAAACGGGTAGTTTGAGGAAGGAAATTGCGGCAAGGTGGCCCTGGGGCGAGAAGCAAAGGGAGCCGCAAAGGGACAAGCGAGGAGGAGCAGAGGGGGAGGAAAAGGGCTGGAGAACAAGGAAAGCTGAAAGACGCGGAGGAGAAAAATGAGAAAAAGAGCAAAGAGCAATGGGCTGCGGAGGTGGGAGGAAGGCCGGGCGCGCGGGGCCCGCCGTTACGTGGCGCGGGGCTGAGTCAGGGCTGGGCGCTGCCCTGGCGGGAAGGGCGGTGGCGGCGGCGCTGACGCTCACAAGTGTCCCGGCCACCGCAGCGAGCACCGCACCAGCCTCCCCTGCGCCCAGCCATGGTGAGGGGGACGGGACGGGGATGCAGCGGGAGGGAGACCCCCCACACGGCGCCCAGCTCTTTCTAGGAAGGGGAGACGCGGGTCTAAGCGCCGACAGAGGGAGGGCAGGGGGGTCCCGGTGGCAGCAGGGTGGAGATGGGGACAGCTGAGTTCCCACAGCCTTCCTTGTTCCCCCCTTCTTCTTCCCCTCTTTCTCCCTCTTTCCCCCTTCTTCCTCCCCTCTTTCCCCCTTCTTCCTCCCCTCTTTCTCCTGCCCTGCTCCTGCTTACGGGGCTGATGCCAACCCTGGGGGCTGCATCCCCAACTCCACCACGGCCAACACGGGGAGAGGCAGGAGCTGGGGACAGGGGGACAAGGGCAGAAGCCACTCGGTTTCTCTCACTGTAACCAAAACAGACGCCGTTCGGCAGGATGTGGTCAGGGAAACCCCAGCGCAGGGGAGGGAAGGGCGGATTCCTCCCCAATTCCCCCTGCACTGCCCTTTGCCAAGGCCTGGAGCAGAGCTGGGGACATGGGGACCCACTCGCCCCCCATCCCTGTGCCCTGGGTGCTGCATTTCACCCTCCGCTTCCCACCCCTCACAGTTCCCACGGGAGCAGTTTGGGGAATGGCAGCGCTCGCATTTTTGTCTCCTGACTCAGAGTTTTTCCCCTCTGCCCAGGCAGGACAAGGGGAGGGAAAGGGGGAAGCCTTATCTTGCCAGAAAAGCAGCCACAGCCAAAAACCTCCTGGAAATCCCTCAAAAAGGAGCTGCTCTTCCAAAGAGCAGAAGTGAGCACGAGCTCTGCCCCTGCCATGCAACCCTCCCAAGGGAGCTGGCGCTGCTCCAGGGCCTTTTTCCAAGCTGGAGCTCCCAGGAACCCCAAAGCAGCATGACTCAGACCCCATCCCTCCCCTGGATACTTCCTCATCCCCCTTAGAAAAAAAAAAAAATACTGCAGAAAAATGCAGCGGGACAGGTTGAGCACAGGCAAGCCATTGCACAAGGCCTCCTCACCCCCACCTTCCTCTAAGTAACAGGATTTTTTTTTTCTGCAAACAAAGAACGGGCTTCAAGGGGTGGCCTAAACCTGCTCTTGCTCCCGCAGTCCAAGCCCACAGAGACGGAGCGCTGCATCGAGTCGCTGCTGGCCGTCTTCCAGCGCTACGCGGGCCGCGAGGGGGACAACCTCACGCTCTCCAAGAGGGAGTTCCTCGCCTTCATGAACACCGAGCTGGCCTCCTTCACAAAGGTGAGCAAAACCCTCTGCCAGCACACGCAGCGTAGGGGTGGAAGAACTCTCTGCCTCCCTGTGCCAGCCCCTCTCCNGCGCTGCATCGAGTCGCTGCTGGCCGTCTTCCAGCGCTACGCGGGCCGCGAGGGGGACAACCTCACGCTCTCCAAGAGGGAGTTCCTCGCCTTCATGAACACCGAGCTGGCCTCCTTCACAAAGGTGAGCAAAACCCTTTGCCACACACGCAGCATGGGGAAGAACTCACCTTTGCTAGCAGGATGTCCCCCAAAAAAGAGTCCCAAGGGAATTCTGCCTCCCTGTGCCAACCCCTCTCCAGGGAAAGGGGGTTCATACCTTAGCAGAGCAGGGCAAGAGGCAGCGCTGCCTCTAAGCGGGTCATGATAGTCGATTCCCTGATGTTTTGCAGAACCAGAAGGACCCAGCCGTCCTGGACAGAATGATGAAGAGGCTGGATTTGAACAGCGACGGCAAACTGGACTTCCAGGAGTTCCTGAACCTCATCGGGGGCATCGCGGTGGCGTGCCACGACGCCCTCGTCGTGCAGGCCCCGGGCCGCTAGGCAGCTCTGCCTCTCCCCGCACTGTGAACACGTCGTGAGCAAGAACCACAAAAACCCAGAATCGGTCCCCTTGAAACGTATTCCTCATTTTCTGAATAAAATAAAGGTTTTTAAGCCTAGCACAAGGCATGGTTTTATTATTGCAGCACAAGTCAGGGGAAGTACTATGCAATCAGGCCAGACACCTGCAGGAGCCAGACCCTCTGGTCCCCTTAGAATGCTTCTCCACTGACATGGGGACATGGGACTTCTATCCCCTACCTCACAATCCCCCTAATTGTTGGTTTTCAGCCTTGTAACCGCTGGAAACTGCCATACGCCCATAACTGTAGATCATCCAGGCTGCTAAAACCCATGGGGAAGGGCACATTAATTCCAAATGTCACTATGCAAGGCAAAGATGAAGACCGGAACATTACAAATAACAATTTGAGCAGTAACGAGAGCAATTAGACGCTAATAATTAGCGGAAGCACCCCCTGCCGGCATAATAAATTATTTCAGCAACATTGCCTCCATTTTCTGGGAACTTTAAAACCCTTCAAAGCTAGCAGCTAACAGCACGGGAAGGATGGAAAAAAACTATGAAAAGAGGAAATGAAATCCAATATCCATTCCACTTCAGTAAGACTAACTGGGCTGCCAAGGCAGGGGATCAAGATATTCAATTTATTCATGGGAGAAGTAGACATGGTTGGAAAAAAGCTGGTAGAGCCAAAAAGAGTCAACAACTGAGGTGTGATTTTGAGCTGTTCTCCTACCATTTCCAAAGGGAGCAGAGCTCTTTGAGCATGGATGGGTCCTGTGCTGGCCCCAGGTCCAAAGGGTGGCACTCTCCACTGACAGCAGTATTTTGGAGGGTGTGCACTGTACAGTAGGCCTGTCGAGACCCAGATCTCAGCAAAAGCTACTCTTTGCCCTTTGGAAAGCTGGGAAACAGCAACACACAAAAATCACATCAATCGGATCTACAAACAGACTCTCTGGTTGCTACTACTCAAAAACAGTGGAAAGTCTCATTACAGCATTCCTGGGAGGGGGAGAATATGTAAGATGAGAGCATGGGCACAACTATGGTGAAGAGATTCGACTAGGAGCTGGAATGCGGGGAGGTAAATGTCGCAGCACTGTGGAACGGGACCGTCCCCGCTGATCCTCTCACCTCCCCGGGACGGGGCAGGGCCCTAGCGGAACTGGAGAGGGCTGATCCGCAGCCCGAGGACATCTTTGCCGATCTCTGTCACCTGGGGAGTAAAAGGGAGATGATTAATGTTTAAAAGCAACTCAATAATCCAGCCCCACGCGTGGATGTCACAGCCTATAGTCTTCAGGACTGCAAGGTGGAACTTAAACTACTTTGCATTTCACAATTCCCAAACCACTCCTCCTCATACGCCAAGTCCTCAGGCGTTCAACTTTAGATCCAAAGCCCAAGTCAAGTCAGCTCAGGAGAGCAAAGAGGAAGGTGCTAGAGTGGATTCAGACGTTCAGATTCCCTTACTGTGGTGACACGGCAGATCTGCCCCTGGAACTCGGGAGAGTAGCAGGCTCCACTGAGCGGACACTTCTCCACAGGTTTGCCACGATAGATGGGCCGGTAAGAGGCAGCGCAGATGTCAAAGGGGTTGTGCATATCGTAGTTGAGCTGGTAGGTGTCAGTGGGATTCTTCTCACACGCCGACAGGATCTTGCGGGTCTGCAAAAAGCAACAATATTGAGCAGAGGCAGAGCTACAAAGCAGCCCAAACAGAGGCTCCCACAGAAAGTGGACTAGATTCAACTGGTAACAAGCATAAATCAGACTGTTTCCTCCCAATGCCTCCCCATTCCCACCAGCAAGCCCCTCTGCTCTGACCACATAAGCCTCAGCCTTAGAGGAAACAAGTCAGTCCTCTCGGAACCACGGAGACCTTGTTCCAAAGCACACAGAGCACTCAGCGACATTCCCAACCATGCACTTTGCAGACGTACCTGCTGCGCCACCTCCGGCTTTGGACCCAGTTCCAGTAGCCGACGAGCAAAGGTAGCAGCTGTCTTGAAGTTTTTGAGTTTGAAGAAGAGGTTGAGAGCAGTGCGCAGCACCAAGATCATGTGCACAGGCTGCAGGTTGGAGTGGGTGAAATAGGCGGCCATCTGCGCCACGGAGAAGAAGGGAAAGTAGAGATACAATCAGTATCAACGAAGTGAGAGACTGAATGCCCTGAAAATGCTGCAAGGAGCACACCAAACCCCTCCAGGTGATCACAACCACCGCTGCTTTAAAGGCAGGAAACTGAGGCACAATTCCACATACGAGGAAATTATAGAAATGGCCGAACTCATGATTCCCAAAGCCTTTTTAAACCAAAAGGCTATTTTCTTCCCCAACTTCCTCCCAGGCCTTCAGTGAAGAGTGTCACAGAGNGTTGGAGTGGGTGAAATAGGCGGCCATCTGCGCCACGGAGAAGAAGGGAAAGTAGAGATACAATCAGTATCAACGAAGTGAGAGACTGAATGCCCTGAAAATGCTGCAAGGAGCACACCAAACCCCTCCAGGTGATCACAGCCACCTCTGCTTTAAAGGCAGGAAACTGAAGCATAATTCCACTTAAGAGGAAACTGTAGAAATGGCCAAACTCATGATTCCCAAACCTTTTTAAACCAAAAGGTTATTTTCTTCCCCAACTCCCTCCCAGGCATTCAGTGAAGAACGTCACAGAGATTCCCATACCTCACAGATCCGCTTCTGCTGCTCCAGGGTCTCTTTGGGCAGCTTCTTCCGCTCTATCTCCATCGAGAGCCCCACAATGTACTCCCGGCAAATGGCTATCAGCTGCTGGGCCTGGCAGAGAGGCAACAGGAGGAGTCAAGAATTCGGTCTCCTGTCCCAGGAGGATGCAGAATATGGGAAAAAAAAAAAGAGTGCCTCTCACCTCAGCGATCTCCTGCTTGTTGTCCACCACCAGCAGGGGCACACTGAGCAGGATGGAGCGGAACTTCTCCACGGCCTCCTCGAACTTGCCGGCCGTCGTGAGCTGGTAGCACAGCTGCAGGCGCTGGATCAGGTCGTTGAGCTTCAGCCCAACAGCAGGGAGGGCGTTCTTCAAGCCAGCGTCCTTCCTGGAGACACATTGTCTCTGCATTAACACACCTTGAAACGTTAAGTTCATTTTTCTACAGCTGCTACTGTAAAAAAAATCCCCACTTGTGGTTCTCTAGATTTCCTAGCAAAACCCACCACAGTTGAAACTCCCATCAGAAAGGAAGGCTCCTCTCTTCTAGCTATAACCAAACTTCTAAGGTGTCAGGAAGGAAAATGGCATGAGGCAAAGGGTGCAGATGAGGAGCTGGCCCGGTCGCTTACCAGTTGCGATGTGGGTATCCATACATGCTAGGGAGACAAGGCAGAGCTTGGTAGATCGTACGGCCACGGGCAAAGGTCTGCAAGAACAGTTGCTTGTAGGGCCCAAAGTTGGTGACTCCTACCTGGTCATGAAGGAGCTGAAAGGAGAGAAACATTGATCTGCTGAGAAAAAGATGTCTAGGGCTCTACAGAGGCTGCAGAGACAGCAGCACTCAGGCTCTGATCTCATTTCATACACAGAAGACATGGGGACAAGTGCAAGCTCTTTCCCCCCGCCAGGAACTCCAGGGTAACTTACTCTCATTGCTGTTTCGAAGGAGCCTGCCAGGATGTGATCAACAGGGAGCTGAGAATTGTTACACCACACCTACAAAAAGGGATGAGAAACCTCTTAAAACATCACTGCGTACGCGCAACGTTTGCTCTACCTATTCTCGTCACCCCTCAGTCCCTATAAAAGGCTGCTGTGTTGTGCTCACAGCTGAGTGTTAGCAAGGACTGAGCCCAGAGAAATAAAAAAGAGAAGAAAAACTGAATTAGAAGGTTTCTTGGAAAGATGGCAAAAGGTTTGGCCCATCACCTGAGCAGGGCTGGTGCCTTTGGTGGGTGGCACGAAGAAACCATCCTCAGCTCCTCCTGCTGGACCAGCAGGGACATCCTGGGGAAACACACAGGACACTGATTAGCAATCAAGTGTTGACACAAAAGAAGTTTTTCCCCCCTGCAAGCTTTCATTGCCTCATGGCAATGAGGGGATACATGAGAAACCCCACAAAAGTGCCCTGCATCCAAAAGCACCCTACCAGTTCAGGGGGAAGGTCCAAATCTTCCTCAACTTCCCATCCACCTCCTTCTTCCTGCCCTTTTCCTACACCTTCTTCCCCAAAGCCTTCTCCAGCATCCACAAAACCATCTGCATGGAGGAAAAAAATCTCGTTAGAGCTCTTATGTGCACGCACGTTCATTCTCTTTTCTCTCACTTCTAAGCAACGCTCATGGATATACCCACCTTCATCCAGCTGCAACTCTGCATCCTCACCCCAGCCTTCAGTACCAACAGTGTCAATATCAATATCTGCAGCCAAAGCTCCTCCTTTGCCTTAAAAAAAGGACAGGATTATTCATTTGCTCATCTCTGAGAAGATGTTAAACTAAAAAGCAACTTTGGCCTCCCCTCCAATTGTCAAACACCACCTTCTGTTAAAAGGCCAAAAGATTCTTGAGAGATTTTTTAAGAGTCGTGTAAATAAATAGTTGGATTCCAATCCCTGCTAGTAACAACAAACCTGAGGTTTAACAGCAACAGCTCAGGAGCCATGTGCACACTCAGTTCTGCATGGCTTTACGCAGCTTTGCGGGTATGCAGCAATACCTTTGCTAGCAATTGTCCCTTCGAAGAATCCCTTGGAGACAGTCAGCAATGGCCAGTTGGTATCCAGAGGCATGATAGGGGCTGGAGGTTGCAGCAGTTTTGCGTTGGGATCAATGTCTGGAATCTGAGCAGAAAAGAACAGAAATCAGCTAAAGGTCGTAAAGAAAATCCTTCTCTTTGACCTCTTCCCCTGTTCCCCCAGGCAGGGCAGAGTTTCAAGCCTGAAGATAAGCAGTGACTGGAACAGAGGTGGTTCCCCCCTCCTGGAAAGGAGTTTCCCTGATTGTACTAACACCACATCCCACTACCATCCTCTTCCCAGACTCTGGGACTCTCTTAATGAAACAGGAAGCACTAATTAATTCACTAACCGTTTCCTTTTCAGGATCGAATGTTTCCTTCAGGCTTTCAGCTTCCTCATCCAGACCATGAGTTGCAGCTGTGAGATAGGCCAAGGACTCTGAAATGAGATAAGGCTAATGTGAGCCTCCCTCCTCCACTGCCTAGAGCAAGAGAAACTCTCGTGCCGGCTTGCACGGCCACACTGCCACAAAGGAAAGATGAGCATCATACTAAGATTTATAATTACAGCTATAGAGGTATCGTTGGGTTTAGTACTACAACGTGTGCAAGAATGGAGCGTGTTCGACCGTCAAAGTCTGTCTTTGGTCTCCCNCGGCTTGCACGGCCACACTGCCACAAAGGAAAGATGAGCATCATACTAAGATTTATAATTACAGCTTTAGAGGTATCATTGGGTTTAGTATTAGAACATGTGCAAGAACAAAGTGTGTTCACATCGTCAAAGTCTGTCTCTGGTCTCCCGGATCATATTCCTGCTCTTACATCATCTTCCTCCCATCTGATTCTGTTTTTCATGTAAGGGACTGTATTATCTGCCTCCAGAAATTACTGTTCATTCACACCACCTCTCCGGCTTCTCCCCAGCCCACAGAAGCACACGTTAGGCTGATATTACTCACTTTGCCCACAGTTCTTCAGGATCCTCACCCTCTCCGACACATCTCCTAGATACAAGGCATTCTGGTAGTGGCCACTCATATCTTTACGGATCTCAGCTAAATCAAAAGAAAAAAAACAGGCATAATTATAATCTCTGCTGGTTTTGTTGTCACTCATTCCCTTTGGGAAGGACACTCCACTCCTTTCAGCTTGTTCTCCTTTGCTGCCATCCTGGGACTCACCTATCTTCATCATCTTCCGGAGTTTCTCCAGGTTGCCAGTGATGAGATAGAGGAAGGAGAGTCTATCNAAAAAAAAAAAAAAAAAAAAAAAAAAAAAAGGTATAATTATAACCTCTGCTGGTTTCATTGCCGCTCGTTCCCTCTGGGAATGACACTCCATTCATTTTAGCTCATTCTCCTTTGCTGCCATCCTAGGACTCACCTATCTTCATCATCTTCCGGAGCTTCTCCAGGTTGCCAGTGATGAGATAGAGGAAGGAGAGTCTATCAAAATTCTTGGTGCGCTGGTAGCACATCTCCACAATCTGGTGATTCCCCTGCAGCAGGGCCACTTCTCCCAGCTTCTCCCAGCAGTTCTTGTCGTCCAGAGCCTTGGCTGCTTCCAGAGCAATCTAACAAAAGAATGAGATGTGGTTACAAGGGCAGACCTGAAAAAAACAACAGCTAAACACACACAGACTTCAAGGTTTTGCCCTCCAAAAGCAGTAAGTGGCTTTGCATAAGGCAGGCTTTCCTGCAGGCTCCTGTGCATAATACCTGCATCAGGATTATAAGGATCACGGTATTAAACTGTGCCCTCAGCTGAGCGCCTGCATCTTAGCAGGGCTCCTATCATTCCCTGCTCTAGGAAGATCTGCAGCTCTCCCAGGATGATGCAGATTCTGTAAAATGCAACGCAGAAAAGGAAAGGCAAGTGTTTTCTTCCTAATGCCACCCTCTCTTGCAACATAAAGTAACATTTGCCCCAAAAGATCTGGGTTTTCCACAGCACCACCTGCCACCTCACCTCAATGTTGCCGCATTCCAGCGCCAGGCTGAACCGGGTCTTCTCATCCTTGACAAAGTGCAGGGCCACCTCGGGGTAGCCCTTTTTCTGCAGGTAGGCAATGATGGATTGGCCCACGAGCTTAGCATTCCTCACCATGTGCAGCACCTGCAAGAGAAAGGCACCAAAAGGGATGGATTATCCTCCAGCCCCATAACACGGCCAAAGAAAGGGGCAGTGTTTCGCTTCCCTCCTCACCTCATCATATTTTCTGTTGATCAAGGCCAGTTTGAACTTGAACTCTGTGGGATCAATGGTGAGGACCCTGGGACGACATTCTCTGTCCAGGCAGTACACGTTGTTTCCCTTCACACGCGTGACATAAATAGGCAGGTCCAAGGTGCGGATGATGCCGTGATCCCTGCGCCAGAACACAGCATATTTATTTGATTTGATAAGCTTAGTCCGGATTATAAGAGCAAGACCCTGTCTGAAAAACAGCTCTGAAGTACCAATAACAATAGAAGCAACTCAAGATGAGGCCAGTCAAGCCTCTAGTTGCTTTTCCTAAGCCCACATTGAGAAAAAAAGAAAAAGTGCAGTTACATCAGCGCCAATTTTGGCGTCTGTCAAAAAAAGCATCATAGTCTGTGTAAGACCTGCTACTCCAGGAACTCCACAAACCAGGACTCACCCTGTAGTGACAGCATATTTGATGTGGTTACTGGTGGTATAGATGAAAACACCACTCTCATCCCAGGCACCACTCTTGACACGGATATTTTCATGGATATTACACAGCGACTCCAGTTTTCTGTTGCAGATCATGATGGCTGGAGAAGAAAAACGTACGATTTAAGGATATGGAACTTCCTATTGCTAAATGTCTGCCTCAAGGCCAGCCATTAAGGAGATGATAGCAAACACAAAAGGAATTGTTGCCATTTGCCTTTACATGATGAAGGAAACTAGCTAGATTCCTTCTGCTGAATTTAAGAAATCCTCCTCCTTTCTACAACCCCTCGCAGAAAGGCTTTGCTGAAGGGACAAACTGGAAGGGTCCACACTGAATGTCCCCAGTGGCCCCTTTGCTTGTGGCCGAGGCAAGGAGGGATTCTGCCCACCAAAGGGGAAGGGGCTGACGCAGTGCCTAGGACCCGGGGGAGACATTTAGGCCTCCTGTGCTTACCGTGCTTCGCCAGCAAAGCTACGTGGGACATGTCAGCCGACCAAATGACGTATTTCACCTTGGAGATCTTCACCGAGGCCAGAGTTCTGTGACAAGGACAGCACCGACATCAGGGAGCTGCACAACATCCCTCCTCCCCGCTGCAAGCTCTGTAACTGCTGCCTGCACTCAGCACCCTGAGCCCAGCGTGCAGATGCTCAACCCTTCCACCCATTGCAGAGTTTAGACCCTTTCTCAGAAATCCCAAATATGGTTAAAACCACCTTCAAACTTATATCACTACAACCCGCTACCACATTGTGGCTTAAGAGCATTTTGCACAGATATAAAACCTAAGGGACTGGGCAAGCTCAGCCCGATTTTTTTTTTGCTTTAATTTCTTTCCCCTTTTATAATACCCAATTCTGTAGTCACAGAATTTACAAGGCTATGGCATACATCTCCCTGTGATCAATGGCACAACGCCTGCAGCATAAATTGCACGTTGGCTACATTTGCACTGTGCTTTTGGTAACAGTTGTTCGCCGTGGTTTGGATCAGCCTCACGCAGCCCGCAGCTGATGCTAAATTTTGGAGTGCATTAATAGCTATTACTTGTCCCCAGAGGGCACACGCCAGCAGGATTACAATATTAAAACTTCTCCCAGCAGGCTGAAACCTACCGCTTCTGCTGCACGTCAAAGAGGGTGATGGAGTCTGCATCTCTCAGCAGCAGGTTCCCCGTGCCAGCATAGAAAATCTCATCGCAGTTCGGCACCTGCACCTTCTTGGTGATCTCATTCTTCAAGTTTTTGATTAGAATCTGCCACACGATGAAGGAAAATACCAGAGGAAGGTTAGGTAAAATCTACAGACGTGGAAGATCATTTAAGCTCAGACACTGTATAGCTAAACCCCAACGACATGAGGCAAGAAACAGAAGATTCAGCCCTTCTCAACAGAAATTTGTCCTGCCAGAAGCTCAACTACGTCAGTCTGTAAAGGTAAAAAGCTGCGTTTCTTAGTGCACCTTCACACAGTGCAACCTTTCCCTTCCTCACCATTGCTGTCATTATTAGCTGTCTGATAAAATTTGCAAGCCCTCTCCGTAAGCGAATATACAAAGAAATAGAAAACACAATGTAAATTAAAAGGGAAAAAAGTTGAGCAACTTGACACAGGGGAACAGCAAGGGGGAGAAGGGAAAGCCAGGAAGAGAAGAGTAATAAAACAGGTTTGCACTAAAACTGAATTTACTAAGTAAGAAAATACTGAATAATGCAATCACATGCTAAAAACTGACAAATAGAGTATTTTGTACAAGGCAAAGATTAAGACTTTTTCTCTTTCCATCAAATAAATCCAAATGGGAATCCTTTCTGTTACTGCCTTTCCTCTTTCTCCTGTTGCACTGCATGAGAACAAAGAGCTTTATAAAAAGCTATACCTGCTTTTCCACCCTTTACTCAGCACTTTCAAACTATGAAAGCAGTCGGGCTAGCTTGAATCCCCCTTCTGGACAGCTTTCCTTTCTGAACTCACCTTCTACAGTAGGTCTCCAGCTACTGAGAAGTTACATTTATAGTAAAATAAGTTAAACAGTGTTTAAATTTAGATTTTCACCATATTGTTTCCTTATATCTGTAGATCAGTCTCTACTGACGCTGTTTCGCCAGGCTACACAGATCACCGATAATTCTGCTAACCCAGTTTTCCTGCTTTGTGCTCAGACGCGTCCAAATGACAACACACCCGGGTAAAAAGATGACCCTATTAAGCTTGTCCCTTACCGAATGCATGCGATCCAGGACTGCGAAGCGGTTACGAGCTACCCACACAGCTGTGAGCCCGGAGGAGCGCTTCCCTTCGGGGGCTGCGGAGAGCAAAACGCAATGAATAAAACCTCTGGCAGGCGCCACATTAGTCAGTCTCGTTTGATCCCATCTTGTCGCTGGATCAGCTGCTTCCTCCTAATTCATGGGTAACCCGGGGCTATTTGCAGGACCCGTTTTCTTCTCCCCCCCTGTGTCCTTGCAGATCTCCCCGCGTGGCCGGCGCCAGCCCCTCTCTGCAGCCAAGGCACAAGCCGCAGCCAACGCCGCTGCTTGGCACGGAGAGGGGCCATCCCAGGCGACAGCGCCGTCTGTCAAGCTAACGAGCAGGGCCCTGCTGGCCAAGCGAACGGAGCAGCGAGGGTCCCGGCGTCGGCGGGAGCCCCGTTTCCCTCTCGCCCGCTGCAGAGCAACATAACGAGCTGGAGGAGGCAGCCCGCGCGCTCCCCGGCACGCAGATGTTCTCCGGGCTCTGAAATGTCCCTATAAACACAGCGCTCGGCACGGGAGAAGCGCAGGAGGCGTCTCGGATGCAGGTCAGACGTGGCCGTGGCAGCAAAGGGAGGGGACACAAGCGGTGTCCCCTCACAAGCGAGGTGAAAGAGCTCCTGCTTTTTGGAAAAATAAACAGTTTTTGTTTCTTCAGTNAGGGTCCCGGCGTCGGCGGGAGCCCCGTTTCCCTCTCGCCCGCTGCAGAGCAACATAACGAGCTGGAGGAGGCAGCCCGCGCGCTCCCCGGCACGCAGATGTTCTCCGGGCTCTGAAATGTCCCTATAAACACAGCGCTCGGCACGGCAGAAGCGCAGGAGGCGTCTCGGATGCGGGTCAGACGCGGCCGTGGCAGCAGAGGGAGGGGACAGACAAGCGAGGTGAAAGAGCTGCTGCTTTTTGGGAAAAACACACAGTTTCTGCTTCTTCAGTTTCCAGACCATTTTCTGAGTGTTCTGGGAGACCTTCTTAGCGTACCTGCATTAGACTGAGTACCATTTTACCAAGTCTAGTGTCATTTGTGGCAGATCTCTCAAGTGCAATAAAATACTTAAAATACATTCAGTAACATCTAATCAATATAAAGTGGCTAAAAAGCTCCCTTTGTCTTCCTCTCTCCAAAATACACCTGCTGACTGTACTGACAAAGAGATCATCCCCTCATTACATCCTCAGACACTAATAAATCTCCAGAGAAGTAAGCTAGATTCCAGGCTAAGTCATTCATCACTCCCACTCCTTTCAAAACCTTTACTGCCATGACGACAGAAGCAGGAGGAACCAGCTGGAGTTTCAGATCCCAAGTGGAATTCGCAGTTAGGAGAAAGAAAAAAAGATTTTTCTAAATCATATTTGCACTTGTAAATTGCACAAAACTGATTGGAATTTGCCGAGAGGAAGAATGAATACTGGTGCCCTGGCACTGTCACTTTTATGGCCACTTTTCAGAGCATAAACTCTTTTAGAACAAAACATATCTGGTTGAAATTCATCTTTGTTGACAAGCCAGGAAGGCTGCCTGCTGTGTCGAAAGGGAAAATGGAAAGTTCCTAATAACAAAATTATAAAATATATATTTCTAGCAGTAAAAATCTGGGATGAACATGAATTTTTCAAGTCAGTGAAGCTTATGATATAGTAAGCAGGAAACCTGCCAAATGATGTGTGCTGCAGGGGCACTGGAAAACATGGAAAAAGAGTCCAACAAGAGAGGCTTAGAGAAATGAAGCTTTCGTATACATAAAACACACACAGACACAGCATGAGAGCAGAGGAAGGGATAGCTATAAAGAGACAAAAACCTAGGAAGGATTAATGAGAAGTAGGAAACACCTACCATCAGGGTTCTGGGAATCTGCATCCTTGGGAATGGTGTAGAGGTCGTAAGTGCTGTTCTCTAAGTTGCTGGCTCTCTGTAGGAGTGGAAAATGAAATAATAATAATAATAATAATAACAATAATAATAGTAATAATAATAAAAGAGGTTTTCCCTACCCCTCCCAATTACAGACCACTTGAGGAGGACAACTTTTTAAAATAGTAAGGANTGCTGGCTCTCTGCAGGAGTGGAAAACAAAATAGTATTAATAATAATAATAATAATTAAAAAAAGAGGTTTTCCCCACTTCTCCCAGTTGCAGACCACTTGAGGAGGACAATGTTTTAAAACAGTAAGAAGAAAAAAAGTGATGTTTAGCCTGTAAGAGGAGAGGAAAAGGAACAAATTGGTAGGTATCAAAACTAAATGCACAAAACACTTCACCCGTAGAACTGATCCTCAGCCCAGCTTTGTGTCTCACATCCTCTCAGCTTTTGGGACTTGGAGTTAAGTTGTATATTGAGAACAGAATCACGTTCACAGCCTCTGGGCAAGTTCTTGAGCACATTCTGCAGCAAACAGGCTTACCGTGCAGAGAAGGACGGCGTTCTCAGCTGGATTATACGACATGTTGAATACCGGGAACTTGGAACCACTGAAGAGGAGTGATGGAGAGGAGAGAGTTACTAACGGAGCAGATCATGGTTTCTCCTACCCAAATCAGCATCTCATAAAACCTCTTACTTTTTAAAACTACCACAACAGCTCTGTTTTGACAAATTTCCTGACTCGAAAACACAAGGGAACAAACTAAGAACATTGTTATTTTCTAAATAGATAGCCAGTATTTTAAAGTTGCTTCAATTTTGAAGCTAGTTACAGGAGGAAAAACACAAGAGGATATGTATAAGAAATGACATAAATCAACTTCTTTCAGGCTTCGTAACTCATCTGAAAGAACAATCAACTGAAGCTGAATTACTGAGCAGAAAATGACAATATAATCTATTTATCAATGAGGAACTAAGCAGCAATTCAGTTTCCTACCTTCGCAGCTGCATGACTGCCACGTCTTTGGAGCTGTTGAAATCAAGCTGGCGGAGGAAACGGTCCTTCACATAGTACAGCATGTTCCCATGCACGGCGTAGGCCGGCCGCTCCCGCTCCAGTTTGAACACAATCATCCCACCATCATGGCCTGCGAAAAAGCATTTGAGAATTCAAACTTCAGAACTAAATTCTGCGTTTTTCTCATTATGCAGATGACATGACTTAGCCTCTAAAATGAAGACAGATCCAACAAAATCACCAGCGCTGTCAGCCACATCCACTACTTTTTTTCCTGACTGGAAGAAGTGATTTTATTTCCTTCTCAAGTGCCATATTTCCATCTCTTCAGGTTTCCCAATAAATCTAAGATCTGGAAAAGGATCTTTTCCCTCCAGTACAGTTAGTATAAACATCTGCAAAGTGTTTTGCAAAGTGTGCTAATGAAAACCAAATCCTTGATGCGAAGAGTTTCTGCATAAAGAACTGAATCCTTGTTGCAGGCTGACAGAGACGGAATAGATCTCTCACCTGCAGCAAAGAGGTTGAGGTTGGGATGAGCAGCCAGTACCCAAAAACGATCATGGTCTCGGCGAAACGTCTGGACACCAGTCCTAAAAGTTCCAAGAGAGGAACGAAGGAAAATAAACACAATGGAAACCTTGATGTAAGTGTCGGTTCACAAAATGAAGACAGTAGAGAACATCTCTGGTATTAATTATGGGGAAATCAGCTCAAAACTCAAAAACACTGAACACTAAACTAACCGTTTCGACATATCCCAGACTCGGATGCTCTTGTCTTCGGAATTACTGAGGATCAGCTCCTGGCGCGGGTGGAAGACGGCGCACGAGACGTTGTTGTAGTGTCCACGGCAAGTGTCGACCTCCCAGGCCTTCGATTCTAACCAAAGCAAAACACAGTTAAGAAGCTAATGCTTAAAGTTCAACTGCAAATAGCAGAACAAGTCACTTTGGAAAGCGGTTTCCATGGGCTGCTAGTTACTACATCACGGGCTCTGGAACAGCTCCCTTTCTTATTGCACTAGTTCATATTCAAAAATTCAGAGCCAAGTCTATCTGTTCCTACAAGCCTCTGCTCAGATGTGGTTGAAAAACAAAAGCAGTTTGAGGTGTTGGCTAGAGAACTGAGCTCTGCTCAGACTGCAGGAGACAACATTGCCCGGCCTTATTTACCCCTGAATTGTACAGACATGTTTATGAGCGTGTAATACCTTCAGGCTCAACCTAGAGATGTTCAGATATAGATTTCAACTCTTCTCCTATGTAACCTGCCCTTCTTTCCATTCTTTCCCTCTTTCCTTTCTCTTTTTCTTCCTTCTCCTCTTTTCCTTCTTTCNCTACAAGCCTCTGCTCAGATGTGGTTGAAAAACAAAAGCAGTTTGAGGTGTTGGCTAAAGAACTGAGCTCTGCTCAGACTGCAGGAGACAACATTGCCCGGCCTTATTTACCCCTGAATTGTACAGACATGTTTATGAGCGTGTAATACCTTCAGGCTCAACCTAGAGATGTTCAGACATAGATTTCAATTCTTCTACTACTTAATCTGCCCTACTTAACCTGCCCTTCTTTCCGTTCTTTCCCTCTTTCCTTTCTCTTTTCCTTTTTTCTCATCTTTCCCTTCTTTCCCTCTTACCATTCATGCGCCAGATCTTCACTTGGCGATCGTCAGCGCCCGACACAATAAGGGGCATGGTGGGGTGAAAGGCAGCCCAGTTCACTCCACGATCATGGCCCTGCAGGCAAAACAGTCACCTGAAGCCTTCCTAGACCCAGGGAGAGTCTAGGAAAAGGATCTGGGAAAAGGGATCCCCCCACACACCCACACAAGGCAAGAGCATCCATGATTTAACTGAGATTTTAGTTGTATGGAGAAAACCGTATCTGTTAGGTTATGGTACAAACATCTCCAGATTTCAGTCTTACATTTCTTAAAAATAAAGGTCATATCCTGCAACAGCATGTGAAAAGCTGAATCAAATAAGCTCCTTTTTCCTCCACTGTTTTTCAGATCTTTTGGAGGATCATTTGAAGCCATCACAGGGACTTCATAAATAGAGCTGCAAAGGCTGCACAGACACATATATTAACACAGTACCTCGAGAACGTGCTTCACAACTGCATCTGTTGTCCCAAACAAATCCACCCCAGTTATTCCCCTGACATCCGATTCCACAGCTCCAGGGGACAGGTTCTTCTTCCTTAGGCCTTGAGAAACAAAGGAGAAGCAGGGGCAGAGGAGGCAAAAAATACACAATCGAGCCAATATTTTTAATTTAACAACAAGCTGACCACTCTCCAGGGCTGTTTACCCACATTTTCAGCTGGAAAGGAAGAATGTGAAAGAGTGGAAGAGAGTGAGAGAAACATCCAGGAGAACCTTCCACTTCCTCCAAAAGTGCAAGCTCAGATTAGACGAGGCCAAAGGAAAGTCTACAATGCAGGACACCACACAAAGGGTCACCTCAGCTCCCTGAGAGTGACACGGAGCAGAGGACAGGTGGCACATTCCTGTTTCTCACTCCTTAGGTGCCAATCTGAGCTTGCGATTTTTAGGCACTCCCACTCACCTCTTGGATTTGGACAATCTGCCTGGAAAACAAGGGATTTTCAGGAGCTCTTTTAAGAGGGAGATTTAAGGTAAGGGTCTAGGCTCAATAACCTCTGAGAAAGCTGGTCTAATGAAATCAATGCATTAAGCAGTGGTTTGAAACAAAGCGTGAATGCTCTGCTCGCTGCGTGAGGTGCACACATAGATGGTCCAAAAAACAGTGAAGAGCTTGAATGGATGAGTGGAAGCTTCTACAAAGCTGACACAAAACGCCCAAAAAGCAAGAAATAAAACATACATAATCGAGGGATGGTGAAAGAAGAAACACAAGGCTTTTAGAATGAAAAAAAATACTTGAGCCTTTGACAAGCCAGGGAAACAGGACTGGAACACAAATGGAAAATTTCTGGGCAGCTGCACAGATCTAGAGGGAAGGCAGGACACCCCCAGAACATACCAGCTTCCTGCATGGCGCTGGGGAGGGAGCAGGGAACAAGGAAGGACTCGGCAGACAGTAGATATTAGGCAGCATAAGAACAGTTGGTTTTAAAATAAAATCTAGAAAGGAGACACAGTTCCACATGCACGAGAGCACAGTGAAGCAGTCAAAGGGGGACATACGTTAATTGCAACCAACAAATGGGTGCTTAGCAGGGAAGGAAGAGAAATGTAAAGCATGGGGACGATCCTGGGATCCATTTTGGGAAGACAGTGGTTAACACGTTAGAGGGAACATGGAACAAGAGCGGTCTTTGCAATTTCTTTGCTCTATTCTAGTGTTCTTCCCAATTCTGATTCTTCCCAAGAAGCTCTATCACTTATCTAAGATTGGAAGTAAGACAGGCTCTCAAGTACTGACTGCTAAACACACGTTTCATCCTGTCCCCTTAACCCATCTGCATTCAGGGGCAATTAGAAAGGGGCAGGGGAGGCTGAAGCTGTGCAAAGATTTGGTCATCTTTGTATGTAATCCACTGGGGTTGCTCAAGGAGAGGCCAGGTCTAAAAACACTCTCTGAGTGTTGAGTCTAACAGTGAATTAAAGGCCAAAACCCTCAGATGATCCTCACTTAAGCTGCTCATCCCAATAAATTTGAGCCCGGACAGAACAAGGAAGATTCCTGCCAAGCTGCAGATATCAATATTTGCCAACTGAGAGGAAGCAGAATACAAGCTGGTGGGTGATGTTACTGCATGACACTCTGCTTGTGAACACTAACACTCTCCTCCTGGGTTAACGATTCAAAAGAGACAGAACAGATTATTTTACAGTTGCTGTAGGTTAATATCATCACTGTAAGTAAGGACTTCATTCCAAAGCACAGGGGAATAATACAGGTTTCATGCATTTTAATATATAAACATGCCCATTCTGACTGCATTCACAGAATCTCTCTCAGGAGACTGGCAAGAAACAGGACTCTTTAACCTGCACCATATTTGTTCTGCATTGAAGATGGTTTATCCACAGCAGCTTTGAAGACAGAACATTTCAGTCCTCAGAAACCCATTTTTCCAAATGGCTCCATTTTTCATCTCTCCTTATTTTTTTTCCACCCACCAATATTCTTGCCCTGTGCTGTCTGACCAGAGCGACAGCTGAGTCAATAGCTGGGCACATCCCTAAAACCCCTCATCACATATCAGCCCAGGAAAAGGGAAAAAAAAAACCCTCTGTACCATCTCCAAAGCAATTTGGCAGCAGGAACTCTGCTGAGAGAGAGTCTGTGGGAGAAGGCAGCAGTGCAGCTTGCTGGCAGAAGAGCTGTTAGACTCCCCGTGCTGGCAGGACAGAGAGGGGGGACAGGTTTTAAATAACCACATCCTGTCCCCAGCCCCTCCTGTTGACACAGCTGGCCATGTCTGAGCGTGTACCACGAACCAGGGCGCCCGGGCAGAACTGCAATGCTGAGAGCATCAGGTGGGACAGGAGTACGGGCTCTAGGAGCTCACAACATCACAGAAGCATCAGCAGGGTCCCACCTGCCTGCCTCCAAGCAGCCCTTTTGTTTCTACTATCTACCTTTTTCCCTATTTTCTACTACTATCTACCATTCTCTTCATTTTCCTTTCTCGTTCTGGGATCGTCTGCCAATCATTAAGTGACTTTGTGACCTAGCTCTAGCCTAAGAAACAGCTAAGAAGAAGTTATTAGCAAAATGTTGTGGCGTTTTGAGTTGTCTCTCCTTCATCAAAGCAGATGAGCAAGCTACGTGAGGAAGAAACCTCTAAAACTGTCTTTCTGCACGACCAGATTACCAAAAAGGACAAACACAAAAGACTTTTTTGTCCATTCTTGTCCTNCAAAAAAAAAAAAAGACTTTTTTGTCCATTCTTGTACTTTTTTATCCTTTTTAGCTTTATCTCAGAATGAAAGACTTATTGGTGTCCCCAGAGTTTTTCAAGGGGATAAAGATGATCCACAAATCTCAGGAATTCCTCCTACTGGGCTGGCACATAGCAAAGCTGACTCGGACAGCACTAAAAAGATCCCAGATCAGACTGGAATCTTACACGGGGAAAATCTCTGTCTTTAGAGGTTTCCTTCCCTACACAAAGCTACAGAGACTTGGTCTAGTGCTAAAGACCTACTTCAAGTGAAGGCTGGACTAGATGGACCCCCGAGATCCCCACCAACCAGCAATCCACGGTGTCAAAATTGAGGATTCAAGACTCTGCTGGCAGCAGAGGATTCTGCACGTTGTTGCCGAAGGTTCCTAGTCACCAGGCTACTACTACTGCTCTCAGACACGAGCTGACTTGTTCCTGCCNTCCCTACACAAAGCTACAGAGACTTGGTCTAGTGCTAAAGACCTACTTCAAGTGAAGGCTGGACTAAGCGGACCCCCGAGGTCCGCACCACCCAGCAAACCATGGTGTCAAAATTGAGGATTCAGGACTCTGCTGGCAGCAGGGGATTCTGCACGTTGCTGCCCAAGGTTCCTAGTCACCAGGCTACTTCTGCTCTCAGACACGAGCTGACTCGTTCCTGCCTCACTTGGCTTTCAGGAATTGCAGTTCTGACGGGGGCTGAGCCCTGGAGACCCCCTGGATCTGGGCAGCTCACCAGAAATATCCCAAACGCGCACAGTCTGATCCAAGCTGGCCGACACGACGAGGTCCTCAGAGGGGTGAAACTGGGCACACATCACGTAGTGGTTGTGTCCTGTCAGCACGCTGCAACAAAAAAAGGGCAGAAAACACAATTTAAACAGAAAAAGACCATTTAGCAGCATCCAAATAAAAAAGCAAAGAGAAAGACTGGAAGATATATTCACAATTATCAGTTTTCTTGTTCTACTTATGCAGCTAAGCCTAATTTTTAAATGCTGTCAGTATTTCCCAGTTGAAAACAACCCATTTAGACTGTGCCCCAACTCTGCAGCTGTTTATAAAGCACCCATCAATTTTACCAAACACAAGTCCTGGACTGCCAATTCCAAACACGAATCGTCTGATCATCAGAAGCACTCAAGATCCAGGGATATTCCTAAAAGACACAGCATTTTATAAAGGAAAAACGTAAAGGAAAAAATCATTCATCTTCACCACCATGTCCACCCCAGACCTTTTCCTCCCTTTGGACAATTTCTCTGCCAAGGATTCCCACTCAGGGAAGCAAAACCGATCCCGTTTCATAGGAGAGCAGCCTTACGTGGTGGAAGAAGGTCGTGCGAATGTAATCCAAGTGTCCCAGCAGGGTGAACAGACAGCGGCGCAACTTGTAATTCCAGACCTGAGCACACAGAAACAGAAGGGAATGGATGCACCACGGCCTGCCGGGACCTTCAGCATCTCCTCGTAGAACACGGAAGATTCCAGCTCATTTACAAACCCCTCTGTTTCACAACAGGGCTCTAAGACAAGCCGTGAAGGGGCTTCAATTTGTTGAAATTACCACTAAGCTTAATTACCAGCAAATCTTAGCCTCCTACTGCTATTTCTCCCCTCGCTCTCTCCCCCTGTTGGCTGTTTTCCTACAAGTCCCCTCATTTGGGCAATATCCTTCAGGAGAGACAACAATGGGGGGAATTATCCAATAATAGTCATCTTTACCAAAATAATTACCTTGATTTTGTAATCGTCGCCTCCAGACACGAAGAGGGGCTGCTGCTTGTGGAAGTCGATGCCTCGAACGGGCCCTGGAGAGGGAAGGAAGGAGCGGGTTGAGGGAGCACAGGGCCAGCACAGCCCCGCTCTCACCCCGCTGTTTCTTTCAATAATAATTTAACAAAAATATTAAAGCAACAACAAAAACCTAGGTGAGATCCTGACATCCATCAACGCACTCGCAGGCTGCATCAGATGTAATTATGACCTTTTCTTTATACTTAAATTAGCAATTAGGCTAAGACCCCGCTTCGTGGATGTGCTGGGGGGCGAGTAAATCACCCAGGAAGGAAGAGAGGGCGAAAGCAGCGGTGACGGCTCCGGTAATGGCTCCGGTAACGGGTAACGGGCCCCGGTGACAGCCCCCCGGTAACGGCCCCCCACTAACAGGCTCCAGTAACGGCTCCCGGTAACAGCCCCCAGTAACGGCCCCCCCGGCAATGACTCTTGGTGAGGACCCCCTCATAACGGCTCCGGTAACGGCCCTCCCGGTAACGGCTCCGGTAACGGCCCCCGGCCGCCGCTCACCGTCGTGCTCGTCGAACTTGTCGATGAGGGTGCACATGCGGTAGTCCCACAGCTGGATCACGCCGTTGTGGAGGCTCGTGAGGATCCAGGGCCGCTTCGGGTGGAAGCTCAGGCCTAACGGGAGGGAAAAACGGCGGCCGTGAGGGCCCGGCCGCGGCGGGGACGCCGCGGAAACGGGGCCCGTCGCTCCCACCTTTCACCCGGGCCGATTTGGTCTCGAATTTGGTCAGCATCGTCCCCTGTTGCCGCCGCTACCGCCGTTGTCGCCGCTGTCGTCGTTGTCGCCGCCCTCCCGCTCCACGTCGGCGCCCGGAGCCGCCGGCCGCTTCCGCTTCCTCCGCCGCCGCCTCGCCCCGGCCACAGAGGTTCGGTCCTCCCGCGGCGCCGGAGCGGCTTCCGGCGGCGCGCGGGAAGCGGAAGGGCTCGCAAGATGGCGGCGGCGGCGGAGGGGGGCGGCC
>VWPW01019595.1:0-11875 GCA_013389825.1 Crypturellus undulatus | reverse complement strand
GATTCCCGTGGGGTTTTGGGGTCCCAGGGGGATTCCCCTGGGGTTTTGGGGTGTCCCTGGGGTTCCCATGGGGTTTTGGGGTCTCGGGGGGGTCTCAGGGGGTTTTGGCGTTGGGAGGAGGTTCCTGTGGGATTTTGGGGTGTGTGGGGGGGTTCTCATACATTTACAGGGTGTAGGGGGGTTCCCGTGGGTTTTTGGCATTGTGGGGGATAATTCCTGTGGAATTTTGTGGTGTGTGCGGGTGTCCCGTGGGGTTTTGGGGTCTTGGGGAGGGTCCCGTAGGGTTTTGGCTTTGGGAGGAGGTTCCTGTGGGATTTTGGGGTGTGTGGGGGGGTTCTCATACATTTACAGGGGGTAGGGGGGTTCCCGGGGGTTTTTGGCATTGTGGGGGATAATTTCTGTGGAATGTTGTGGTGTGTGGGGGTGTCCTGTGGGGTTTTGGGGTCTCGGGGAGGGTCCCGTAGGGTTTTGGTGTTGGGAGGACGTTCCTGTGGGGTTTTGGGGTGTGTGTGGGGGGGGGTTCTCATCCATTTATGGGGTGTAGGGAGGTTCCCGTGGGTTTTGGGCGTTGTGGGGGATAATTCCTGTGGAATTTTGTGGTGTGGGGGGGGGTTCCGTGGGGTTTTGGTTTTGGGGGGAGGTTCCTGACAGCTTTTGGGTTATGGAGGGAGGGTTCCCATGGGATTTTGGTGTTGTGAGGGGTGATTTCTGTGGAATTCTGTGGTGGGGGGTCCACTTTCCATAAGGTTTGGGCCTGGGGGCTGCAGTTCCCATGGGATTTTGGTGCTAGGTGAGGGGGGAAGCTCCCCAGGGCCCCCCAGACCCCTTCTGAAGCGTCACCCTGCGCCCAGGCCTGTGCGAGGGCAACTCGGTGGAGAGGAAGATCTACATCCCGCTGAACAGGACGGCGCCCTGCGTCCGCCTGCTCAACGCCACGCACCAGGTCGGCTGCCAGTGTGAGTACCGCCCCGTCCGCCCTCGCGGCTCGTTTTTCCTGCTGTGTTTTAGCTAAAAGCGCCGCTCCGCCGCGCTCCTCCCCTCGGTTCTCCAAGCTGCCCTATCCCGACCTCCTTCCCGCTCCGCTTTTCCATGCTCGGTTCCATCGTTGGCCTCTGCTCTCTCCGTAGCCTCCATCAGCGGCGACACGGGCGTCATCCACGTGGTGGAGAAGGAGGAAGACCTGAGGTGGGTGCTCACGGATGGCCCCCATCCGCCCTACATGATCCTGCTCGACGGGAGCCTTTTCAGCAGGTAAGGACCCACCGCCCCTTTCCACCTTCCCAGAGGACCCTGAGGGGCCCTGCTCTGATGTTGTTTTTCAAACGCCACATGGTCAATCAGTCCTGAGAGCACCGTCGTGGAGGAAAGTTGGAGCCTTTGGGTTTTCGCTGTGTCTAAGCGTTTACATCCGTTTCTCTCTCCTGAAATGGGTGGTTTGGTTGCCTGAATCCAAGAGCTCTTCCCTGCGTAACTTCTGTTGTTCTGGCATCCTTTTTTCCTCATTAAATAAGCTCATTCCCATCTGGCTCGTGTCCTTCAGGACATGCTCATATTATGCACACTCATATGGATTTTTGAAAAGATTAGGGAAAAGAGACCCATTTTGATCCAAAGTACCAAGGGATGCTTGACTGCATCTGTAGCATGTTCAGGATTGTAACTTTTGGTTAACTTTGGGTTAGGAAAGCCAAGTTTTTGCTCCTGTGTCCCCTGTTCCAGGAGGGTGCTGCTGCAGCTCAAGGGGACCTCCCGAGTGTCAGGCCTTGCTGTGGCCGCTGCTAAACCCAGCCCTCCCCAGGGCTTCTCTCCTGGCTTGAAGTGCCCCAACGACGGGTTTGGTAAGGCATTATGTTATGAAGACGTTTAACTAGGCACAGATTTGTTGCAAGTTCTGTTTTTTTTAACGTAGGAGGCGTGTACTTTGTCCATGCTTGGTCATTAAAGCCTCTTGTGTTTGTGCAGGTTGGGTGGAGCAGGTGGGAACTTCTCTGAGCTAATTGTTACCTTTTATTTATTATTAGCTTTTCCCTTTTCCTGCCCTGTGTTCCACTTGCAGTTTCAGTTAGGTTTTCACTTCGTTTTTTTCCGAGTTCCCCAAACTTTAGAGGTTTTTCAAGCAGCCAAATTCCTGTGTTGTGCTCAGAGGGGAGAGATTGCTGTACCTGGAGCAGCTTCCTGGGTGCTATAATTATTGGCACCTTCTGGATGCCATAGAGGGACTTGCAGAACACACTGAGCTCAGAAACTGCAGCCCGTTATTCTCTCACACATTCCAATTTACCCATTTCTTCCCTTTTCCAGGTGTCTATTCCAAAGATTATGGCCCTCAGTATGCAAACTGCAATAGCACGGTGTGGAATCCCCTGGGGAGTGGGCTTTCCTACGAGGATTTTGACTTCCCTATTTTTCTCCTTGAGGATGCCAATGAGACTGAAGTCATTAAGCAGGTACTGCACCGTGCAGGCAAGTGGGAGAGGGGATCTGCCACGTGGTCCAAGAAGGGTGAATTACAGGGCCAATGCTATAGAAATATTAAACTTTATAATTTCTTTCTTCCAGTGCTATCAAGACCATAACGTCCCTCGTGACGGGGCTGGCCCGGAGTACCCCCTGTGTGCTATGCAGCTCTTCTCCCACATGCACGCTGTCACCAGCACTGTCACCTGCATGCGGCGCAGCTCCATCCAAAGCACCTTCAGCCTTAATCCAGGTGAGTGGATTCCCCCTGGGACGATATGGCCAGCAGGAAAAACCCCAGGGGAATAGTAAGAAAACGGCCCCGCTGTAGTCCCAGCTCTTGAGCTGTGGTGGTTTTGCCTCCTAGAGGTGGTGTGTGATCCCCTTCTCGATTACAACGTGTGGAGCACCTTGCAGCCTATCAATTCCTCTGGAAAAGTCGATCCTGAGAAAGAAGTCATTATTGTTGCTACTCGAGTAGGTACCTGTTAACGTTGCTCTGGGATTCTGGGAGAATGGAATCTTCGCTTGCTGGAAAATACCTTCCAAAATATTTTAATTTTCTTCCTTTTTTCAGAGCTTGCTTTATATCTGACTGGCTAGTTCTGCGAGTAGGTCTCTTTTAGAGGGTAGAACCTATTATTTCAGCATAAGAACATCTGGGTTTTAATTCTGCTTGTCTTGTAACATGACTTGGGGCATTTCTTCAGTGATGCAAAACCTTTGAGGAACCAGACAAGTAGAAATAGTTAACGTTTCTGCTTACGCTTTTTAAGATTTTATGTTTCATTAAGCTTTGGTTCTTTTTTTTTTTTTTCGCAAACGGGGCAAGTTGTGAGATAGGAAAGAGGCCACAGATTTGGCTTTGCCAATGAAGTGCCAGGTTCTCATTCCTCATGGCCTGTGTGGATATTTCTTATCCCTACTTTTCGTGCTTGCAGATCGACAGCCACTCCTTCTTCTGGAACATTGCCCCGGGGGCAGAGAGCGCCGTCTCTTCCTTTGTGACCCACTTGGCCGCTGCTGAAGCCCTTCACAAGGCGTCAGATGTTCAGTTGCTGCGAAGGAACGTGATGTTCACCTTCTTCCAAGGGGTAAGAGCAGCAGGAGCATCGCTCCTGCTTATTCCAGGACAGTGTGTCCATCCCTGGCTCCCTGCAAACGAACATTCTGCAACCCCTTTTGCAAGGTTGTTGTTGGCATCCCCATACCATGGTTCTCTCCACTTACTTGGTGAGACCAAAATTTCAGCTGCTCTGGGACAGCAATAGCAGATGGGGATTCTGCTCGGGCACCCTGTTTTCTGCCTCCCACTTCATTCTAGGCGAGTGACACAAACTTTCACTCCTGTCTCTGTGCAGTCCCTCGGTCTGTGTGTGTTTTCTGTCTCACCCCCATGCAGGGGGAAAGCAGCAGCTACACTTCACATCCTGACATGAAGCCCAGAAAAGACTAGATTAAAATTATATGTGTTGACAGCAGTGAAATGCAGCTCACTTCAGAGAGCCCAGCACTGGAGTTGGCAGCTGTGTTAAAGCAGAATAAGCTGCTGGAGGAGGGACTGATGGCCAACAGCTGATGTTCCCCTCAAGGCATCTCCACTGATGGCTCCTTTTGTGCAGCTCTGTGAAACTGGCTCCCACAGCCCCACGCTGGGGCCTTGTGACTTCCTCCCTTCACCCTCCCCAACACATCCATAGCCCTAGTCGGGATTGCCCTGGGGGAGACGAGCATGGTGCTGAGGCCTGGAGTCTCCAACGTGCTCCCAGAATGTAGGAGGCATGGAAACTTGGCAGGAAATTAGTCCGAGGGGACGTATAGAGGCTCCTGCTGTTACTCCCTTGCAGTACCCTGCGAGATATCAGCACTCACTGAGACAAAGTCTGACTTTGCCTCTGTGTCTTTGTCGCTTGTGCAATTCACTAGCCGTCCCCTGCAGTCCTGCTCTTCGCCTCCGCTTTTGTCCTTTCCTCCATCCCTGCCTGCAATCCCTCCGTTTCTCTCTGAAGTCTGATGCTCGCTTTGGTCTTTCGGCGGGTGCTGTACGCACTTTCAGAAATAATTGATGCAGTTGTTGGCCATTGAGCTGGTTCTGTTCTACCTCAAATACTGCTCACAGGTGAGCGAGGCAGCCCCCTCATGTGATTCATGTGTGATTTTTCTTTTTCTATTGCAGGAGACCTTTGATTACATTGGCAGCTCGCGTATGGTGTATGATATGGAAAAGGACAAATTTCCTCTCCGTTTGAACAACATTCATTCATTCATAGAGTTGAATCAGGTGTGGGATGAGTTAGGGATTTTTTTTATTTCCCATTTCTCTTTGATAATATAAATATGGCACCGGTCTCCCCTCTCTACCAAGACTAAGTGATGCCCTACACTGGGTTTCATGGTGATCCTTTTCCTTGCAGGTGGCTCTGAGGAATAACTCTGTTCTGTGGATGCATACAGACCCCGTCTCTCGGAAGAATGAATCTATTCAAGGACAGGTAATGGAGAGCAATCTGCACCAAGCAAAAGGCTGTCCAGTCTTTAAAATGATCTTTAAACTAAAGAGAAATGCCACTTCCAAAAATATAGCAAAACGGTGTTGTTTTCTCCTCCTTTTAGATTGAAAGCCTGCTAGAAATCCTGAGCAACAGCAGTGCAGGAGCAAACGTGGCTTTGCAGGAAGTCGGATATTCCCAGCCTCTTCCCCCCTCTTCCTTCCAGCGCTTTCTTCGGGCTCAACACATTCCTGGAGTGGTCCTGACCGACCACCGCGCAGCCTTCCACAACAGGTACCTGTCCGGGCGGGAGGCCACCGAGGCTGAGGCCGGTGGAGCCGCAGAGGCTCCGGCTCCCCGCGGCCTCCGGGCGTGCGGAGCTGCCGTCCAGGGGGAGCCCAGGAGCCAACATGTGCCGTGTAATTGAACGGGCGCGACATAATTATTCTGACAACCGAAAGAAATCCAGTTTTGTACGGAAAATGTTCCCCACAGCTGGCTGGAAGCCAGAGGTGAGCAAATGGCAACTGAGCGTGCCTAAGCCTCATCTGTTCTTCCAGAAGCTGCTTTTTTTTTTTCCTTTTTTTTTTTTTTTTTTAATATAGCTTTCTATTTGTGGTGGCAGGAAGCCCCAGGCATTAGAAAGGGCACTTTCATTTACCCCACCTGACCCTACTACAGTTTGTTCCATGGAGATCATCTCTTCCTGAACATTGAAAGTGGGAATGTGGAGTGGAAGATGGACAGATCCCCCTTCATTTCCACCCCGCATCTTATTCAAATGGTCTCTTTCATCTTCTATCCCATGCTGTTTCTGGGAATATTTGTTGTGATAAAGGGGGAAGGAGCTTCCTTTTCAGCTCCAGATCTGTCCTGAAAGGGCAGGAAAATGCTGGGTTAGAGGAAAAGTGCAACCCCACCTGTGTGTGACCCATCTTTGGATATGAGGGATGGGTCCCAGGTGGTCTGGGAATGTCAGGTGCATCTACGACGCACAATTCAGTTTCCAATCCAGCTGCGTCCGCTGCAGCTACGTTGATGTAAACCTCTCATAAAGCTGACTTGGAATTCCTCCCCAACCCCAGGATTCCTCCCCAGGATAAGGCATCAGTCAAGTCCCCTAGCACGACGTGCATCACGAGCTCTCCTCCCCCGGGGCCTTGTGCTTGGGTTGTTGCTGCCTCAGTTTCTCTGCCCATTTAATAGATTGGGCTGTCGCCCACCTGAAAGCTAATCACAGCTTGTAAATTGCTGGGAGATCCTCAGATGGGAGAAGCTGTGGAAGGGCCAAGTTAATTATAAAGCCTCATTAAATGGTTTAAGGAGCGTGTGGCAGGGTAGTGCTTTGGCAGGGCTCTGTCTCTGCTCCCAGGAGACTGCTCCCACTGTTTGCTTTAGGCACGCTCTGAATTGAATTCCATGCCCTGTGGTTTTTTGTCCGCCCCTTCTCAGCTGTTTGCCTTCTTCTTTTCAGATATACTNCAGCCAAGGTGCCTCCTTTGTGTTTGCTTTAGCTCTGGGATGGATGGGGCATTGGGTAGGGGTGGACAGCGAGCAGGATCATGGCAAAGCGGGAGGCTGGAGTGCCCTGTGTGGTGACAAAGGCAGCAGGCACTGGGATGGCAGAACGGTGCGGGCACTCAGATAGACGTGTCGGTTCTGGCTTGCTCTCCTTCCTTGTTGTGCTGGGTCTGCCTGTCTTGATTAACACAGAGCCCTCTTCCTTTGCAGTCCCTGGCAGAAGTTGCCACCGTGGTCGCCCGTGCTCTCTACCAGCTTGCGGGGGGAGCCAGCAACACCTCTGCTATTCAGGCAGATCCAAAAACGGTACGAGCAGATGGAATTGAGTCCCTGGCATCTCTGTTGAGCCCTCACGTACTTCCCTTCTGTCTCTGTTTATATGTGTTTACACAGCATGCTGTCCTGTCTGTCTCCGTGAGGGCTTTGCCTCCCCCTTTCTCCCATTCCCCTCCAAAGCCAAAGGAAAATGTTTCCCTCTTCTCTGCTGCCTTCCCACTCCATCTCAGGGCAGGCTTTGAGATCCACAAGCCTCTTCTCAAACAGACCTGTCTCATTCCACAAAGCAGAAGAGGAAGCAGAGGCTGAAATGGTGATATGTGCTGCCGAGGGGGATCAGCCGAGGGGGCAGTGGAGCTGGAATTAAACCCATTTTTCCCAATGCATCCCTGCATTGTATAGAGTTGCAAGATATAGTGGTTCCTTTGCTGTGCTCTTGGCCTCTAGAGTGGGAAACATCTCTCAGCCAGATAATCCTGAGAGAGCCCCTGAGATGCTGTATTCTCTCCTCTTTGTATAAACTAATTTCCATCTCTTCCCAGGTCGCTCGAATGCTGTATGGGTTTCTGATTAAAATGAACAATTCCTGGTTTCAGTCCATCATTAAACCAGACCTAAAAGTAATTCTAGGTGAGTGTGAAATAAGGAATAATTCAGGATTGGGTTTGACCCCATGTGTTACCTGGCAGCCCCGTAGAAATGTCATCTGCTTCTGGCCTTCCCCCTGCCAATCCCAGTTCTCTGCCCATTCCAGGTGATGTTCCCCAACACTACGTAGCAGTTTCCAGCCCTGTGAACACTACCTACCTCGTGCAGTATGTGCTGGCCAACCTCACAGGCACCGTTGTCAACCTCACCAAGGAGGAGTGCCTGAACCCTGAAAAAACACCCAACACTGAGAAAGAAGTAAGTGGCCTTCAGAAGAGCGTAGCACATGGTAGATGAGGAAGGAACTGCTGTCTCGATGTTTTCCTGCTTTTTAAGAAATTCTGTTAGGAATCCTTTCCATTCCCCATGGGAGAAGTGGGAAAACTTCTCCAATGAGGAGGCATTTTAATGCCTAAGGGCAGAGAAAGGATGGGCAGAAGGATCCCCTTACAGCAAGAACAGTCAGTAAAGCCCTTTTCTCCCTAGAGATGTGCATGAGGTTGCAGATCAGGGGAGCTAGTCTAATAATTTCCTGGTGCTTTGCTGTCCCTTAATGCGCTGTTTTCTTCACAGATGTACGAGTATGCCTGGGTGCAGGGTTCTCTGGACCCTAATTCGACGTCGCGAGTGCCCTACTGCGTTCGCTCGACCGTCCGCCTGAGCAAAGCCCTCTCTCCTGCCTTCGAGCTCAGGCAGTGGGGATCCACCGAGTACTCCACGTGGACAGAGAGCCGCTGGAAAGATATCCGTGCCCGAATATTCCTGGTAGCCAGCAAGGAGCTAGAGGTAAGTGTGTACATATTTTAAAAAGGAAAATATAGGAGGGAATTAGAGGTAAGTTTGTATGTATTTTAAAAAGGAAAGTAGAAGAGAGGAAAACGTGTGGTTACACAAAATCCACAGGGCACTGAATAGCATCTGCTTGAGAAACCATTTGGAGGTGGTTGGGAGATCCTGTGCCATCGTCCTCTGGGAGCTCCCCCACTAAGAACAGCCAGGCTTTGAGCCTTGGGAAAGGGGTGACAGGAATGTGTGGTCCCTTCCCGGATCCAGCTCTTTGTGGGAATAACCTGGTCGGCCACAGCCGAGAGTGCAGAGGAATCAGAGTCCAGGCTGCACTCTATGACTGGGTGTGATGTAGCTTAAGTACCAGCAGAATAAGGTTTAAGTTGACAGCGACTTTTGGACTGTGCCCTGGGTTGGCAGTGATGTCACACCCCCTTTTCTTAATCTAAGTGATGCAACTTCCTCCCTCTTTTCTTGAAGTGTGTTTGTGTGCGCTGCTGAGCTGATCGTGTCTGGCAGTCCTGTTCCTTTTGTCTAAGGTGGTATCTTTTAGTTTAAATATATGAATTCCCTCAGCGATGAGACGTCTATCCAAAGCTTTGCATCAGAGACTCCCGTTCTCTCCAAATTCTGCGAGGTGATGCAGGTCTGTCGTTGAAACAAAACCATCAAGTGTGTCTCCTTCCTTCCTAGATGATCACTTTGGCTGTGGGCATCGTCATCCTCATCTTCTCTCTCCTCGCCACGTATTTTATCAACGCCAAAGCGGACGTGCTTTTTAGCCTCCCTCGGGACCCTGGGGCAGTGGCTTACTGAAGAGTCTCCCTGGGCTTGGGAAATCCTTGGATTACTTTTATCAGAGAGAAAACTACACTGGAACGCCCCTCTCTCCGGATAGGGACGCAGACGGTTCGCTCCAGAGCTTCCACGCTCAGGTTCTGGGGTCGGAGCCCCAAAATACAAAAGACTTTCCCAGAAAACCAAGCTGACCAAGTCCTAGCGAGATTGTGACTGCCTGAGAAGTTCCCCAAAGTTCCAAAAATTACAATTTCTTTGTAATTTGTCCCTACGTCTGAGCAACTCGGGAGGGTTGGTCCTGGATGCTACCAAGACGACAGTACAATGGGTGTATCCCCGGGATAAGGGCGAGGTTGGAAAGCATAAAGGTGTTTTTATGGGATGTTCATGGACTGTCGGAGCTCTGTGGTGTCTGACAGTGCTGGTTGCCTGTTAGCGTCGAACAGTTGCTGTGAATCTGTGTGTACTACAATGCAGGGAGTGCAAGGTTTGTTAAACAGAGGCTTAGATGTAAAATGTCCTTTTTTAAAGGTGCAATATTTTCTGGGTTTTGTGTATATATATACATATATATATATATAAGTTCCGTTTAATTAAAAAAAAAAAAGAACTCTGCTTACACATTAGCCCATTGCCTGTATTGTCTTAGTTGCTGCCAAAAGGACCGAAAGCTCTGGGTCTTGCAAAATGCTCTGGGCTTGGTAGGAAAGGAACTTGTCTGATTTGGTTCTTTTTTTTTTTTTTAAACTCCCAGTGAAATTTTTCAAACTTTCTAGGACTGGATGAACTAAAGAAACTGGGCCCTTAGGCAGGACAGGGAGCTTGTTGGCTGTTCAGCCCCCCTGTTTAGACTGTAAGCTCTCCAAGGCCAAGGAGATTGCCCTGTGCAGGGCACCTCCATCGTGGTTGTTCTAATAAACATCTTTTCTAATGAGCGTTTGCACACTCTTGTTTGCTTTGCTGCTGCTGCACAGCACCCCGCAGGACTGACCCTGAGGACTCGCAGACCCTGAGGACCAGCCCAGGAGAAAGAAGCTCTCGAGTATCCAGATTGTCTCTGTTGTATGAGAGAAAGTTGCCTTGTTTTTCAGCAGTCCTGGTTCCGAGAGGTAATGGTGGTGACGTCCAAAGTTAATGGTTCCAAACTAGGTGGGGAGGATTAATCATAGAAACCAGAGCTGACTAGCACTAAACCACGCATCACTTTCCTTTGAGAGCAATGCAGGTGAATTGTATTTAAGTCTTGTCTCAAAAACATGAGCTTTAAAGTAATTCAGACTTTGCACTTTCACTGCCTCCCTTAGGGAAGCTGCTTCCACTTGCTAATGCATCTTGCTATCAGAAATCTGTTCCTGATACTTGGTGGAATGTTTCTGTGCCTGATATCCTGCCATTTCTCCTAGCGATGCTGAAGAAAATCTCAATTTACATGAAGATACCTCTTCTTTATTATGAGAATTTCCACCTCTTCCAGCACCAAATCTTGGAACTCATCCTAACTTTCTCAGAACAAAATCAGCCCCCCAAGTTATCCAAAGAGAGTATTTCTGTGCATGAAAATTTTTTTGCAGGGTGCAGAGGGCACCTGCTCTGGCAGTTTTATGAGTTATGTGAGCAGTTTTGGCTTCCCTAAGGTAAATTTATTTAACTTACGGTGAGACAAAGCAGAGAGACAGTGGGATCGGGGTGACTCATAATAAATTTTGTCAACCTAGATGGGGTTCTCAGCTTTAAAATTAAAAAAACTTCCCCCCCATAACCCTTTCTCTGTCTGCTTCTCTGCTTGTTTGTGGTGGGACAGGGGACAGTATTTATTTGGTTTTTGCTTTTCCCTTGAAGGCTTCACTTTGGATTATTTTTATTCCTTGTTTTTTTCCCCCTGCATTGCTGGATGCAGCTGGGAAGTGAAGGAGCTGCAAGAAGGGAGGCGGCAGCCCCAGCTTTCCCGTGTCCCTCCCCCAGGTGACAGTGACGATTCCCTGTTCCCTTTTCATCTGTAATGATAACCTCGCCGCATCCTGTTTCACGGGAATCGGGATGCTCCCTCGACCTTGAGGTGAATGGTACTTAAAATACAGAAGTGTTTTGTTGAAGTGGAGCTAATATTAGTGAAACGAGTCGCTTTGTGTGACGTGAGGAGTTAAATCCCCTTATTCCAGAAACGAGACCATGCAAAAAAGTCCTATTCTCACCTGCCTCCCTCTCCAGCGCACGAAGGGAGCGGGCAGGAGGGAATCACGATCCCCCTGACCCATTTGGTCATTTATCCTCGCTCCCGTTCTCCGAACAAAGAGCTGACAGTGGATTTGGGAGTGCTCCTTCCTCTCCTCTGGGACCAGAAAACCATTTGCTGCCTTTGTGCGCTGCCACGGCCTCGCCAGCCCTCGGGGAGCTCTGCCCGCCGCTCCAGAGCCGGAGTTAGTGCCTTGCCTGGGAAAGCTTCACTCTTAGCATATCCCTCCCGTGCCTTCAGTCTGAGGACGTTTATCCATAAGGAATGTTGCCAGCTTAAAAACGGGCTCGGCCCTTCATTCCTCGTCCTTCCACGCAGTAGCAGCCCCTGGGTTTGCAGCGAGCTGTTCCTGGGGCGGCAGCAGCTGTCCTCAGCTGCTCGAGCCTTAAACTTGATAACTCCCTTGATACACTTTTCCTCATCACTCCAGAGATTATGTGCATTAATTAGAGCATTCCTAATGCTAATAAGCAGTGGAGAATAAGTGCCTTCTCGGTCCATGAATGTGGAAAGTAGTTTGAGGACTGGCGTATACACGGGTTTATTTTTATCTTTGCAGCGAAAGCAAAACTGAGTTCTGGGGTGCAACCACCTATGGAGGCTGCCAGCACAGCCTGGACCTTCACAGTCCTTCCAGGTGGGGATGGAAAATGCTTTTTTTTTTTTT
>VWPW01019594.1:0-12624 GCA_013389825.1 Crypturellus undulatus | reverse complement strand
CATGCAGTACCGCCAAGGCTCCCACATGTATGTGTACTTCTATAGTCTTTGTCTGCATATAGCAGCCCAGGCCCCTCTTGGGTGTAGTGTGAGTTACACAACCCATTGCTGATACCAGTGTATGCTGGTGGCCTTGGACAGATTTTGCACACTCTTGGTGTTCTGAGTTCTTCGGTTCTTGCAGGTTCAACAGGACCACTAGTTTTTGGAGCTTATCAGTCTTTGGGAGGCCTTTAAACACTAAAACTCAGCATGTACTTTTCCTCTCTTCATCCTGATGTTTTCTGGTAACTATTTCTGGTAACTCAGCTCTGCAGAGAAGGACCTGGGCGTCATGGTAGATGACAGGTTGACCATGAAGCAGCAGTGTGCCCTTGTGGCCAAGAAGGCCAATGGCATCCTGGGGTGCATTAAGAAGAGTGTCTCCAGCAGGTCAAGGGAGGTGATCCTGCCCCTCTACTCAGCTCTGGTGGGGCCACATCTGGAGTACTGTATCCACTTCTGGGCTCCCCAGTACCAGAGGGATGTGGAGCTACTGGAGAGAGTCCAGTGCAGGGCCACAAGGATGATCAGGGGCCTGGAACACCTGCCGTATGAGGAAAGGCTGAGAGAACTGGGCCTATTCACCCTGAAGAAGGGAAGGCTGAGAGGGGACCTGATCAGTGTGTATAAATACCTCGAGGGAATGAAGAGGATGGGACCGGCATCCGGCCTCTTTTCAGTGGAGGCCAGCGATAGGACAAGAGGAAATGTCCACAAACTGAAGCACCAAAAGTTCCACAGGAACTTAAGGAAAAAAATCTTAACAATGAGGGTGACGGAGCCCTGGAACAGGTTGCCAAGAGAGGTTGTGGAATCTCCCTCTCTGGAGATCTTCAAAACCCGCTTGGACGCAGTCCTGTGCCACGTGCTCTAGGTGGCCCTGCGTGTGCAGAGGGGTTGGACTAGATGATCTCTAGAGGTCCCTTCCAACCTTCATGATTCTATGATTCTATTTTTCCAACCAAGCTTATAGATATTTATAAAACCACATGCAAGCTTGCACAAAAAGAGGCCTTTATGAAACTTACATATAGTTACCTTGTGATTCATTCTAATATATTCATCATCTAGATCTCAGAGATATAAAAAAAATAAAAATATTTAAATATTTAAATGCTTAAAAATATTGGTAACTTCAACCATATTAACTATAGCACAAAAGCACATAAAGTGCCATGTAGTTCATTACAATATACTATCACTATTATTAACAGTACAGTTTGTGACCTCAAGGCAGGAAAGGGAAGGTTGGGTTCATAAGGGGCTAAACAGGGAAGTTTTTATGAAGGACTTGCACTCCAAGCTGCATGGGGAGTCCTGGGAAGTGCATGGAGGGGTTGCTGATGGGAGGCTGTTGGATGCATGGGTCAGAAGCCCAGGCAGGACTCATTTGTTTTATCTCAAGGGCCCCTTAACTATGCTAGAACTGTTTCTTTATCTCAGATGTGCTAAGCTTGAGTAGCTGCTGGCCAGGAAAGCAGCAGGACACCGCTGCCAAAGCAGAATATGCACGCTTGGCCCTGACGGGAAATTGGCCAGTGTGTAGAGAGCACACTCTGGGCCTGTGATCACGTACTCTGCCAGTCTCTGACTCCTCGCCAGATCTCCCACAGGTGCTCTCACTACACCTTTGAAATACAATTAGCATTACATTCTATAGTTATCTCCTTTATGAGATAGCTGCTTAAAAATATTGTACCAATGGTGAAAAGTTAGGATCTCTTCGTCATTTTCTAATTGTAGTAGGCATTGGCTTTCTAATAAAATATCAAGTTTCCTAGTTTGGTGTCTCTTTAGTAATGCTTTAGCTTCTTATTGTCTTTATTGTGATTCCCTAATAAGTTTGTTCTACTAACCCCATACAAATTCTAGTGTGATGTTCTTCCATGTTGTCTAAGTATGATTATACCATAGTTGATGAATGACGTGTGGATGCTGCTGATGCTTTGCCCTTTACCTATACATGAGAGACATTACAAATACATCGGTTTGCAGGGGTGTGTGTGTGTCAATTTTTCTAATGCAATCCCCACTAAACTGGATGCAGGGAAACAAGACATATGTCTCCATTTCCAGTAACACGAGAATCTTGAACTTCTAACTGGTACCATGTAAAATTAGTTATTGCCTCAGTAGGAGCAAAGGATTCTTCAGATTCCAGTAGGACAAACTCATTTGTTATAACTTAATTTTTTTGTAATGTATTTTTAGATCTCTTAATGCATCACTAATCCATTGAGCCCTCAGACTGAGCATCCAAAATGACTGATGGTTTAGTCTGTTTAAATGTTCAGCTTCCATAATAATATGCATTGCAGTATTGCTAGTGCTATTATTATCAATTGAATTTTAAATGCAATTAGCTTTACATCATATAATGATTTCCTTTAAAACAGCTGATTAAAAATTGTAAACTGCTTTGCACTAGATTGACATCCCCCCTGCCAAAAGGAAAACCCCACTCAAACCAAAAAACAACCAAACAGATAGAATATTCTGTTCAGGTTAAGTCAGTGCTGTTTTTAATCCATATATTGTACAGTTCCTTAAAATTGGAAAATTTGGTCAGTGACACAGGATTAGTCTCAGTATTCTGAAACATAACAACATAACATTCATCCATTTCAGTCATTTTCTGTAGTCCTCAAGGGAAGTAAATGCATTCATTATTTGTTATTAATATAAATCATGGGAGGTACATCTATCTCCACTGAGAAAAATGGGTTTTCTCTTGTTTGAAGATATTTAATCACTGCAGTCTGTTCCTGTTCTCATGTTTCTCATGTTTCTAACTTCAGCCATGATAATTGACCTGTAAAGTATATCATCTCTCTCTTATGCATATGACAATCAAAACAAAAAAGAAACTAGCAAAAGCAAAGCTAATGTATTTAGACCTCCAGGTGTCCAAAGGAAGCTTCTCATTGTTGGGTTTGGTTTATTATCGTATATCTAATAGGTATCATTAGTAGTTGACTCGTTTTGGTTACAGTTACTCCTTTAGATGCAGCTACCCACTTACCTTTTGGCCCTCTGTGAAAGAGGGCTCATGTAGTTGCTGACTGTAAAAGCTCTTACTGTTTAATTTGTAAGTTGTGTTTTTTGAGTGTCAATTTCATGTATGCGAATTGAGTGTGCTGCTTCCCATAGATGCATACACAAAGGAGCACCTTCACTTCTTTCCTACTTCTCTCATTTTTTTTTTCTTGTATCTCTACTCCTGATGCATCTCAGTCACCCAGGCCTAAAACATTTTCTTCTGTGGCAGTTTCTGGTGATGCCAAGGGTATAATCAACTGCATTCTATCCATTGTAATGACCATGGTCCACTGGTGCACCAAGGAGAACTGACTTGTTTTTGGTCTTGTCCCATCTTGTGTACATTTAAGGCATTTTTTTAACTCAATTCCTAATATCTGCTTCTATAACTTCCCATGTTGTAATTTTCTTGATATACAGCTTTCATGTAACATGTTGTGGGCGTATTGAGGAGCAGGGTCTCTGTGATGGTGAGCCAAAGACCTTTATTTAAGGTTAAACACAACTTATATGGTTTCTGACCCCAGAGCAACCCCCATCCTGCCTGGGCAGCATGCGGAGCCCAGCAGCCCACCCAGCCAATCAGCCAGGTGATCACACGCCGACCACACGCGAGGCCGTCCAATGAGCTTCCTGGTCATGCGCTGGCCAGGTGGCTGCAGCTCCCGCCTCTCCTGCTCAGCTCCCACATCTGCCAAGGAGACATTCCCCGTCACCAATCCCAGGCTGACTGCAACACATGTCATGGCATGTTTATCAATTTCACTTTCTCTCTTTCAATTTCCCGTTTGTTTTGATTCTGTCTGTGTGTGTGTTTTTTTTTTTTTTTTTAAGTTGTGTTCTAGTAACATTGCTGTTTGTTTTATGCCCCTCGGGCTCTCAGTCTTTTTAGCAGCTAAATCTACCTTATTGATCCATTCAGCTTCTGGGTTCTCATTCTTTTGGTGTGCCTTTTACATTTCAAATTTGTAACTGGTTTCCAGGATGTTTTCCTGTTATATGAATTTTATCTCTTATTTAAAATGAGCTTTCAATCACCCAATTTTCATCCCCTCTTATCCTAATCAAACATGCAATATAATATTATCTCCACAGAGCAATTAGAATCAGCTAAAATCATGACCTGGGCAACTTTTTGTTTTCTCATGACCTCTAATATTGCCCTTAATTATGCATGCTTGGCTGATCCACTTGGTAGTGCTCCCTGTATTTTATCCTTATTTTTATTTAGAGCTGCATAACTTGTGCATTGCTTTCCCTAAAAGCATATAACGCTTCCATCAGTAAACTAAATTTCATTTGCCCTATGGTTTTGCATTAACTCTTTAAAATCCTCTAATGTTTAGGGCTTTCCACATAAATATTTGGGCAGTTGTATTCTGCTCTCTCGCTAATAAGGACATGTTAAGTGGTTTGTTTAAACTTTTAGATGTTACTCCAAAGTTCATCAATAATAATGGTCCGTCAGCAAGATAGATATTAGAAACACTACTTCCTGTCACTGACACCAATTGAAAATACTTTAAAGGGGAACGTATTGCCTGAACCCCAATAGAGGCTGTACATGTAAATCTCATTTTTTGCACTGCCCAAACAGCTGCCAAACACTCCTGCTCAGAGGCTGAACAATCCAATTACAGTTTCACTAGTTTTCTGGATTTATATGCTACTGAGATAAGAGTGCCCTTTTCATCTTTACAGCAAAACAGCTGCAAAGACTCCTGGTGTGGTGACTAATTGAATGTAAAAGGGATGTGGTGAATCTGACATTTTTATAGCTGGGGCTTGAAGAGCTACTGGCTTTAATTGCTTTAGTGCTTCCTGCTCTGGATGCCAGTCCCCCTGTCTCTTCTTCTTTAACAGCTGTGTTAACAGTCATACTGTGCCTATATACTTAAAAAGGTGCTATCATGAGAAATAAAATCCTCCCAATGCCACTCTCAGTAAATGATCATCTATGGGGCAGACATTGTAACTCAAATTTCAATGTTCTTGTCTCTGTTTGCCTTCCCTGATGTGCTAGCTCTAGCAAGCCAGTCAGTGAAGTTATAAATATCAGGTTTTCCTAATTTCTCAGCCATCACTTGGAGATCCCTGAAAGTAGCATGCAGGCCAGATATGATTTAAGATTTTGTATCACCTGTTCAGGCTACAGTGAGGGATATCTTCCTCACTACTTCACAGAATGGTTGAAGTTGGAAGGGATCTCTGGAGATCATCTAGTTCAACACTCCTGCTCAAGCAGGGACACCTAGAGCCCAGGTGCCCAGGACTGCATCCAGACAGCTTTTGAACAACTCGAAGGAGACTCCACATCCTCTCTGAGCAACCAGGTCCAGTGCTCTGTCACCCTCACAGTAAAGTTTTTCCTCATTTTCACACAGAACTACCTCTGTTTTAGTTTGTGCCTGTTGCCTCTCATCCTATTGCTGGGTACCAGTGAAAAGAGGCTGGCCCCATTCTCTTGACACTCTCCCTTCAGATACTTATACACCTTGATAAGATCCCTCCCCCCACCGCCTCAGTTTTCTCCAGGCTGAACAGTCCCAGCTGTCTCATCCTTTCCACGTATGAGAGATGCTCCAGTACCTTAATCATCTTTGTGGCCCTTGTGACTCACTGCAGTATGTCCATGCCTCTCTTCCATTAGGGAGCCTAGAACTGGACACAGTACTCCAGATGTGGCATCCCCAGGGCTGAGTAGAGGGGCAGGATCACCTCCCTCAACCTGCTGGCAATGCTCTTCCTAATGCAGTCCAAGATGCCATTGGCCTTCTTGGCCACAAGGGCACATTGCCGGCCCATGGCCAACTTGATATCCACCAGGACTCCCAGGTCCTTCTCTGCAGAGTTGCTCTCCAGCAGATCAGCCCTCAGCCTGTCCTGGTGCCTGGGGTTATTCCTCCCCAGGTGCAGGATCCTGCACTTCCTTTTTTTGAACTACATGAGGTTCCTCAGTGTCCAACTCTCCAACCTGTTCTGGTCCCTCTGAATGGCAACACAGCCCTCTGATGTCTCAGCCACTCCTCCCAGTTTGGTATCATCTGCAAACTTGCTGAGGATGCACTTTCATCCAGGTCATTGAGGAATAAGTTAAACAAGACTGGGCCCAGTACTGAATGACATTTTTGAATGTATGCCTCCTTTTGAGCAACTTCTGTCACAAACTTTGTGACAAATGCTGTGCTCTGTCTGTTGTAATAGCAGATCAAGATCTGGTGACGTCTTCCTCTGCTTGCTTCCCTGAGTTGTTCAGGTGCTAAATAATGATGCATGGTACAAAACAGAGACAGGGCCTCCTGAACTAACGAGTTCAGGATTTAGCTAAAGGAAACTTTGAGGCATAGAATGTTTTGACTAACCCAATGGAATTAGTGCATTGTAAAATGCATCAGGGTTTTTAAAAAGAAAGGGACTTCCATTGAGAGTCACAAGGAAGTGACATTTTTTAAAACTCTGATCTGAATGAAATTGAATGGAATTGTACAATGGGAAAAAAATGGTATCTGAATGTAATTGTACAACTGGAACAAAAAAATTGGAAGATTTAAAGAATGGTATAAGGAAGGATGAAGGTGGAAATATGGATAGAAGCAAACAGGATAAAGAAATATATCAGGACCTAATAGGATCTTGTCCAGTCTGAAATGGAGGTGCAGAATGTCTGGACTGCCTGTCCAAAGGAGCAAAGGGACCTAGCAAAAGAAGTGAAGACTAAAGATGTTAATCAGGCATAGTCTAGGCTACCAGATCTCTATTGCAGGGGATCCCATATCAGTCTGTGGGAATCTCTTGACACTGTTCTGAAAACTGGCCAGTCATAAGATGAATGCAATTCATCTATACTCTCTAAATTTCATTAAAAGTCTATACTGTCCAGGTGGATGGGTAACTGCTTTTTTTTTTGTTTTGTTTTGTTACAGGGATTCTGTGTGAATATATGTCCTATTGATGGTTATGTAATTTTTAAATGTTTCATATTAAAAAAAAAATGCCCCACTATGCTTCTGTAGGTCTGCTTGTTTGCTCATTGAAATGAACAGATGCTATACAGAATTTCAGGAGAACAACAAGTTTTATTGACAAATATTCTGCTGTTATAAGGAATCTCTTCTTCATGTGTTTCTTTTGTATTTTTTGTGTTAACCTAAATTCCAGTTTATTTACTAAATTGGAAATACCTTAAAAAAGGTGCTAACCACAGCTGTATTTTTGTCCAATTTGCAGGTTTCTAGATAATCGACTGTTTGCAACCTGTTCTGATGACAATACAATAGCACATTGAGATTTGAGAAAGCTGAATACAAAAGTGTGTACTTTACATGGCCACAGCAGCTGGGTGAAGAACATCGAGTTTGATACCAATACAAAACTACTAGTAACATCAGAGTTTGATGGAAATATGATCATTTGGGATACCAACAGGTATATGGCATGCATGCTGTTACATTTCTAGAGCAGACAAATATAGGATTTGAATTCAACATCTTGAATTCTGGATGTTATTAGGGATTTGAGTCTTGACTTCAATGCAACCATTTCTTGCTTTTCACTGTCCAGATGCACAGAAGATGGATGTCTTCACGAGAATTTTTTTCACACTCATTTTCTTATGCAAATGAGACTAATGCAAGACTGTTCCAAAATGTTGATCTCAACCTCCTCTGGATATCTTCTGATTTTGCATGGCCTTGATTTAAACAAATTTTTAGAAGTTGACAGCTATCCAATTTTAAGAGCTAGGAGAACTACACCAAGTTCAGGTGAATGTTTGTGGAAAAGTGTGTAATAGCTTCTTTGATAGAGGTATCAAACACTGATTTACCTGTAAAAAACCGTTACTGATGGGGGGAGAGATGGAAGGAATGAGGCAAGCAGCACGCAGACCAGCAGCTCTGTAATGAATGAGAAGCAGTACTTCATTATAATGTTCTTTTTAAAGTTATACTAGAACAGCACATTTTAGTGACTTTCTATTTCAATGATAATGTAAAATGTACAAGTGGACAGTTATACCCTGCCTTTGTACATGTACGTTATATGAGATGGTCTAACAGATTTTTGAGGAATGAATTTTAAGACATTATATGGAATCAATATTGAGTCTTCCGGTTTACACTTCAGTTATTCATGTAACCTTTTCTTAGGTTTACTGCTTCATAAAGCTAGTACACAATCTTTCCTAGCTCTGTTAGGTTAAAATTAGTCAGGCAGTTGGGTATGAGATTCAAATGCTTGACTGCTCTCAGTAGTAGACTGAGCAAAGAGGTGAAAATGAACATATAGTGCAAATGAAACTTATAGTTGGCTTTCCTTCCTAGGAGCATCACCACAAAATAGTCTGGGGGTTTTAACACCAGAAGTTCCTGGAGAGAGGGACCCTAGCATTACATCACTACAGATCCATCCAAAAGGATGGGCTACTCTTCTTCGTTGCTCAAGTAATGCAGATGACCAAGAGGTAAAGCAAAGAAGTGTTTGATGCTTCTTATTTAAAATATTTAACAAACAAACAAACAAACAAACAAGCAAAAAAAAAACTATAGAACTACAACACAAATTCCTTATTTTCAGGTAAATGTGGAGCTTGCATCTATGAATCAGTCGGTTGAGATACTAATGCAATGTAAATGCAAATAATTTTTAGATTTGAGATTACAAAGCTCTACTTTTTAATAACCTCCTTATAAGAAGCTTTGTTCTGCACTAGAAATAATCACAGAATAGTTGAGGTTGTAAAAGACCTCTGGAGGTCATCTAGTCCAACCCCCATGATTAAAGCAGGATCAACTAGAGCAGGATGCCAGGATGAGGACATCCAATCAAGCTTTGAATATCTCCAAGGATGGAGACTCTACAACCTCTCTGGGCAACCTGGTCCAGTGCTCAGTCACCCTCACAGTAAAGAAGCTTTCTCACAGTAAAGAAGCTTTTTCTTATAATTAAGTGGATTTTTTTTTTGTCTCAATTTGTGCCCTTTGCCTCTTCTCCATTCACTAGATAACACTAAGAAGAATCTGGCTCCATCTTCTTTACAACCTCCCATAAGGTGGTATTTAGACACATTGATAAGATTCCCCTCAGTCCTTCTTTTCTCCAGGTTAAACAGTCATAGCTTTCTCAGCCTCTTCTCATATGATAGATGCTCCAGGCACTTAATCAGCTTCATGGCCCTTCTCTGGACTTGCCTTCTTTGCCATAAGATCACATTGCTGTCTAGTGGTCAACTTGGTGTTCACCAGATTTCCCAGGTTCTTTTCTGCAAAGCTGCTCTCCAGCAGATCAGCTCCCAGCCTGTACTGGTGCATGGTTATTCCTCCCTAGGTGCAGGACTCTGCACTTCCCTTTGTGGAACTGCATGAGGTTCCTCTCTGCCCATCTCTCCAGCCTGTTGAGGTTTCTCTGAATAGCAGCACAGCCCTCTGGTGTCTCAGCCACTCCTCCCAGTTTTGTATCATCAGCAAACTTGCTGAGGGTGCGCTCTGTCCCATCCTCTAGGTCATTAATGAATCTATTGAACGGTATTGGAACCACTATTGACCCCTGGGGAACACCACTATTGACTGGTTTCCAGTTGGAATTTGTGCCACTTATCACACGCCTCTGAGCCTAGCAGTTCAGCCAATTTTCAGTCCATCTCACTGTCCATTTATCTAGTCCTTAGTTAATCAATTTGTCAATGAGAATGTTATGGGAGACAATGTCAAAAGCCTCACTGAAGTCACGGTAAACTATAGCCTCATCCACCAAACCAGGCATCTTGTAGAAGGTGATCAGGTTGGTCAGACATGATTTCCTCTTCATGAATCCATGCTGGCTACTCCCAATTACCTTCTTGTCCTTCATATTTCTGGAAACAGTATCAAGGATTATTTGCTCTATCACCTTGTCAGGGATTGAAGTGAGGCTGATTCGCCTGTGGTTCCCTGGATCCTTCTTTTTGCCTTTCTTGAAGATAGGGATGAGGTTGAGAAGCCTCAGAAACCTCTCCCAATCACCATGAGCTTTCACAATGTTTATAAAGAGTGGCCTTGCAATGACATTGATCAGCCCTCTCAGCATGTGAGGGTGCATCCCTTCATGTCCAATGTACTTGTGTCTGCCAATTTGTTTAAATGTTCCCTAACTGGGTCCTCCTCCACCAAGGTAAGTCTTCCTTTCTCCAGACTTTCCCATTGGTCTCAGACACCTGGGATTCCTTAAGGCCATTCTTACCAGTAAAGACTGATGTGAAGAAAGAATTCAATACCTAGGCCTTTTTCGTGTCTTTTGTCACCAGACCTCAATCTGCATAGGACCTTAATTTTCCTTAGTCTTCCTTTTCCTGATGAAGGAAAAGTCTTCCTTTTCCTGATGAACTCTAGAATCCGAAGGTAAGTCTTTCTTGCCCTGGATTTTCCCACTGGTTTCAGGAATCTGGAATTCCCGAAGGCTGGTCTTACTGGTAAAGAGCAATGCATAGAAGGCACTCAGTACCTTGGCCTTCTCCATGACCTTTGGGACCAGGTCCCCATTCCCATACAACAGTAGACCCACATTTTCCCTAGTCTTCCTTTTTCTGCTTATGTACTTATAGGAGCCATTCTTGTTGCCCTTCATACGCCTCACCAGATTCAGATTCAACTCCAGGTGGGATATAGCTTTCCTAACTCCATCCCTGCATGTTTGGACGGTGTCTCTATATTTTGCCTGGTTCACCTGTCTCTGCTTCCAATTATATACTTGAATTTAGTCAGGACCACCTTGTTCATCCATGCAGGCCTCCTGCTGCCTTTGCTTGATTTCTTGCTCATTGGGATGGACCAATCTGGAGCTTGGAGGAGCTGATCCTTAAACACCAACCAGCTCTCTTGGGCCCCTCTTCTCTCCAGGGCTGTATCCCATGGGATTCTCTCAAGCAGGTCCCTGAAGACACCAAAGTGTGCTCTCCTGAAGTCCAGGACTGTGATGCTGCATTTTGTTCTTCTCCCTTCTCTCAGGATCCTTAACTTCACCATCTCATGGTCACTGAAGCCCAGGCTATCCCACACCAGTCCTTCCTCATTTATACCTGTGAGGTGCAACAGAGCACCTTCCCTTATCATCCCCTTGACTGTTGGTCATCCTCTCCCTTCCCCATTGTCCCTAATTTAATGCTCTTCTCATCAGGTTGGTTGTGGAGGCCTGCTTCAGAGGCAGTAGTACCAGATGCCTTGGTAGTAAACAGTTAACTGCAGAGATGAATGTCTAATCAGCAAGGAGCAAAGCAGGAGAAGGAGGAGGACTACAGCCACATGTGGAATGTCTTGTCAGCAGATAAGGAACAAAGCAAGGAAAAGAAGATAACCAGCAAGGAGAAGAAGATAACCACAACTACAGGGCTGGCAAGATGCTGATTGATTGTAAGCTTTGCAGAACTTGTGTTAAGAGAGTATAAAAAGAAGTTGGTTTGAGAATAAAGTTGTCTCACTCTGCATCCCAGACTGAGTCCGTTCCTTCACAAGGTGCAACAAATGGCGTCCAATGTGGGGCGCGAAGACTAGCTGCCTCTCTGGTTGCATCGCCCAGCTGAACTCCCGGGATTCACGCTGAAAGGAAGTGTAAGGATCACGCTGAAAGGAAGCATCCTTTGTGCACACACCAACACCTCTTGAAAGGAAAGAGGTAAGCAGCTGGGGACTATGGGGTTACACTTAACGAAGGAACAAAAAGAAGTTTTAGAAGCCTTTCTTAAGACCTTAAAACTACAGGGCAAGAAATTAGATGAGGAAGATCTACAAAAGGTTCTTGCATGGGCTTCTAAAAACGATCCCTCCGTGAACAGTAAGAACGTATTTGATCTGGAGAAGTGGGATCAAATTGGGGTCCGATTATGGGACTGTGCCACTTGCGGTGATAAGGCTGCTGCTGGCCTGTTGCCACAATGGCGAGTTGTATTCGAAACGCTAAAATCTCACTATGGGTCACAGCTGAACACAAATGATGGGATTGGGGCCCCTGCCATCCCCTCCGTGCCTCCATTACCTCAATCATGTCCTGATGAGAATCAGAAAAGAAAACCCGCTGCAAAAGCCTTCACGGTACTACCACCTGATGACCAGGACGATGATCCTTTTGATTCAGGTCCTATTGACCCTGAAAAGGAGCCAGACCTATACCCCCTGGATCCGCATGATAAATGGGCCTCAGTAAAACGAGGAGCAAACCAGGCGGGGGATGTGGGCATGGTGAAAGCCTTCCCCGTTATCTATGCGCCGGACCAAAATCCGTGTTGGGAAGGATTGTCATACAATCTTATTAAGGACATGCGGCGCACGGTGACAGATCATGGACTTGGTGCACCANCCATCTTATACAATCTCTTTGTGATACTTCAGTTTTTATTCCACATGATTTTAAAACTTTGTTTCGCCTCATTATGACTGATATGCAATATACGATGTGGGAGTCAAAAATGAGACAGCTTGCTCGAGCACAGCAGGAGGAAAAACAGTGGCTGTCGAAAATAGGTCCTTTATGGACTGTTACTGTGGGCACGCTAATGGGGGAGGGTGACCACAGTGC
>VWPW01019588.1:0-47198 GCA_013389825.1 Crypturellus undulatus | reverse complement strand
AGACCCAGATGCGCTACAGGGCACTGAGTAACTTGAAACTATATAAGCATGGCAATTAAACACATGTCCATTCAGCAAAACCCTTTAAGTTTGTCCTTAAATCCCATTAAAGGCAATGTACATACTAGAAAGCTTGCACAGGGATGATTTACTGAATCAGGACCTACATGAGCATGCCTCAGAAAGCCGAAAGTATTTGGATTAATCGTAGCTTCTTCCTCAGTGTATGAAGAACAGCGTACTGGCTTTGAATGGTAGGCGTTTTTGCTACCAGCATGTTGTAAGCTTTTATCCCCTACTTTTCATAAAGACAGGAATTATTGGAGGGGGAGAATCAATTACAAGGCCTGTAATGAGATCAGAAGTGACAAATGTGACATTCAGACCTTTAATTTGAAAGGATTTATTGACCTCCGGTTTTAAAATGGATTATTACTGGAAGCCAAACCCATCAGCCCAATACTTCAGACGAAACGATGATTTTTCTCAGTACATGGATATGCACAGACTATTTACAATCTCAGCACTTGAACATATTTCAGTCAGTGCATATGGTCCACCTTGTGGTAAACTTTTGCTAATAGCAAAAGAGCTGCAAATTATCCACATGCTGTCAAGTTTTTTTGGACCATCTAAATCAGAAAAGAAATCACATAGTTCAAAGGAGAAAGTGCAGCCAAAAGGCAGTCACATCTATAGATTCGCCAATTCCTTAGGTTAAAATGATATTTATATTGCAGTGATTTCAGTCAGAGAAATTATTTCTGACTTAAATACCAGAATCAAGCTTAGTAATGGAGACCTGAAGGATATGTGTTGCGAATAATAAGTTCAAAAGCTGTCTGACTGCCTCTGGACAGAATGGACAGTGGAGGAATTTTTTCTTAATCTTTACCTGAATTGTGCTGGATCTCTGCAGAGCTCCACATTGGGTCTAAAAGATCTGTCATATAGTCTTGTTTGAGCAACTTTCATTGGGGTTTCTTTGTCCTTGATAGCTTGTTTGAGAGCAGCAATGTTAGCTTCTTGATCTCCAATCTCCTTAAGTGTCTGAAGAGGATATTCATGAAAAAGAACTGTTTAATAAAATATTCTTGCCTCTGTGTATACTGTGCACCTGTTTCAGGTTCTAATTATAGATTTGATTTCTTATTTGGCCAGAATATAGGAGAAATAGAAGCACAAAGTGTTTTTCACCTTTTTCTTACTACTTTTATATTGAGAAGAATGTATCATCTGATATCTGGTTTAAAAACAAGCAGAAATATTTTGCAGTCTGTTCAAAATCTCTTCCAAACCTGCTGATATCCCACTTCCATGATTTACTTTCGGTGCTGTAAGTTATCCAAGAAGTTTTAAAGTTATTTGGATTGAGATGATTCAAATGTTGAATCTCTCTTCCCTCATAACCACTGAGACACATAGAAAATAAAGCCTGCTTCTCCATCAATATCCAATAAGTGCTAAGGAATGGCTTACTCTTTCCATACTTGCAACTGAACTAACACAGAAGTGGAAGCTGCTCCACATAAAAGGAGGAATTGAGGCTGAAGAGGCTTCATGAGACAAGAAGCTGGTGCTACTGTTGCAGCAAAGCACAGCTTGCTTTCCGTAAGAGTGATAACCACCCTAGCCTAGAGTGATAACCTGGATAACTAGCCAGGGAATCCTGGCTCTGGGAATCCGGACCCAAAGATCAGCTCCTTGATCTCACAATAAGTAAAGCCTAGTGGCTTTAGTTTAGCAAGATGTACAAGCATGTGTCTTATATTTAAATCTCTCTCTTACTTGCAGTAGCAGAGCAGAAAGTAGAAGCTGAAGTGCAGCCGTAATCCATCACTGAAGACTCTTGCCAGACACTAAGCTGACACAAAACACTGCTCTATACCTGCCACAGACTAAGAAGCTTTTCCTAGAGCACAATTCTACTGTGATTTTCTCCAAGGAGGTTATCACATCATTAGCCAGCATTCCAACGGGAACACTTACGTTTTTCAAATAAAACTCTAGTTTGTGTTTTGCATCTTCCAGCTCCTCGCAGCGTTTGGCAAAAGCCTCGTTGACGGCCGCGCTCTGCATGCGCAGGTCCTCAGACACGTCATGGAGAATACTGTCAATCAGGGCACGGAGATTGATGGAAGCCATTTTTTCTCGTTCTGCCCTATAAATGTTGTCGTGACTGAACTTTGACCATGTCTCTGGTGTTGAGGCACTGCAAGAAGAGGTGAACAGTATAAAAATAGGAGATTTTTTTTCTTTTATTCAAGTTGCATTTGAGATGACAACATGAAGTTGGTTGTCTCCCTGGAAAAATGTTGTCAAACGACTATTTCTTTCTCTCTTTTTTTTTTCCTTTTCTTTTACTACCTTGTAGGCTGTCGAGTGTTGCCATGAAGGAACATAAAAAAATCAATATAAAAGTAATAAACTCTCATTCACCCTGTGGCTTGCAGGAAGTAATGCAGCTGAAGTTCTTCCCCTTTAGCTCATATAACTGAGGAGAGTATACAGCTACTAACTACAAGCACTGTTAAGCCACCAGCAAAGCAAAACATGAATACATTTAAGCTTTACAGTCTGTGTATACTTCAAAACAATGAGAACGGGATATCTGGTTATACTTTGTGGTGCTGAGCAACAGAAGAAACTACGTAGCTCTCAGAACATTGTGTCATGTCAATATTGCCTGAAAGGGGAGCGTGAAGCAGCAAGATTCATTGCAAGTAAGAGTAATCCTCTGCATGCACCTTTCCCAAAAGAATGGCCCACTGATGTCTCAAAAGAATTTAAATTACCTTTCAGAAGTATACAGGCAATTATTTCAGGGGAAAATTTCTACAGACTCACTGCATATAGTGGGCACACTTTGCTGTCAGTGGGGCTGCACGCTGAGACAGGAGCATTACCTGCTGCTATCCATGCTGCTGTTTTAAAGCTGTGACATTACGTGGCCAAAGGAGCTGCAATCACATCTTTAATTATGCAATCACAGCGTTAATTCAGAGCAGCATCATGGCTTTCACTGACACCAAGGATATATCCTACCTCACCAAGATTATTGGCAGAGGATAATAAGCGGATGTACCCACCTCTCTTCAAACTTCACGGAGCCAGGATGGAACTGGATGTTGGTACTCTGGTTATTGTATCTGCCGCATTTCTCATCAATGTTGTATGTTTCTACTTTGTCCGACCAGTCCATTTCACAAACCTCTTTCTGATCTCGATTTAATCTACAAAAAGCATTATTATCACACATTTCCAGTGGAAAACAATACAATTCTGCAAAATTATCACATATATTTATGAAGCTAGACTCTAAGCCTCAGTCTGTCACAGAACACTAAGTAAACTTTTCTTTTTTTCCTTGCAAATCCTAACCAAACTCTATCTCTCATAACCATCTGCTAGGAGGAAAGGAAGTCTAATGTGATAACCACCAGCCTAGACTTCAATTCTGTCCTGTGCTTACTGAAGACTTAGAGCTCCTATAGCCTGACATAGAGGAGTTGTTGGACTTTGGATTTTACAGATTAATTCTAAAACAAAGAGGATTTTATAAATAGTGGCTACAACTGCAATTATGATGGGGAGGAAAGGAAGCATATTTGCCCAGTAGAACACTCTCACCACCCTAAGACACGAGGTGGTGCTACTGGGGGGTCCTCCTCCCCTTTCCCTAGTACTTTGATCCTTGTACAATTTGACAGCACCATAAAGGCGCCCTGTGACATTCTCTGAGCCCACCTGCCCAGCCTTCCATAGACTGTGGCATGGTTTGTCCTTGTAAAATACATGAATAGTGACATTCACTATTAATGTCACTGCTTTGTTCTCTACTGAATGAGTCAGATAAATCAGAATGACTTTTAAGTTACCAAGAACAGTTGGTCTTTATCCACTGCTAACAGCAGATGTCACTGTCACCTAAGGAATTAAAAAGACTCAGCCAAAGGTGGTACAAAAATGATCTTAAAAGTATTACTTGCAAAATGTGACGCCTAAACTCAGTTATTACCCTTCTGCTGTAACTGAGCTACATTAAATTATTATGTATTTATAGATATTCTTTATAAAAACTACATATTTCTTTTTCTGGCAGAATATCACAAAATGGGAACAAACTGAAAACTGTAAGATACAGAGGTTTCTATCAGTTAATCCCATCATGTTGATTCACTTGGAATTCAGTTAACACCTTCTTTCTAAAGGGTTCATTATAAACTAAAAGCAAATACTCCTTTTGAAATGCAATGAACATTCATGCTGACAGGGAAGTTGGAGCAAGGTTTCATATTTTACATTCGTACTGACATCTGGTGGCAAAAAGCTCAGGTCAAAATGGCCTTTCAGTCAGACAAATTGTTGTAAAATAGCATATTACTATACTATACTATATATCAGAGAAGTTTAAATGCAATTCATACAGCTCTTAAGCTTTGCATTGGCATAAACTTCATCCACTTTGGGCAGAGGGGGTACAGAAGGAATTCTTTGCCAATATAAAGTGACTACTAACAAACAGTGAAAACCAACTCACCGCATCTGGTTAACAGCTTGCATCAAAGTTCTCTTCAGGAGTTCCTGGATGTTTCTGATCAGTTCAGCTTCCTAAATAAAAACATTTGAGATTTCTGTGATAGCCAGTGCAGAACTATACATCTTGCAGAGCTGATTTCAATGGTTGTGGATAAACAGTTAAATCCTGCACTCGTTACCCTATCATTGCAAGACAAGATCTTCCTAGGAATTAGAAAATACCGAGGTAACTCAGGTATAAGTCTAAAAGCTCATTTTCAAGTAAAACTTGAAATACTTCTAAAGCCTGGGGTTCATTATTTTCATGTTGCATGGATATTGGCCTACCTCCTTTGAACTCGGTGCATTAACTGAAAGCAGAAGTTGCTGTTCTGTGATTTAAACAGTAATTGTCTTCCTCACAAGGTACAGGAAAGCCATCCTAAGATAAATCTGATGGCATTTACAGCTTTCTTTTTTTTTTATTAAACCAATTTACTCCAGAACTCATTTTGCCTCAGATGATGGACAGTATCATAGACTATGGAATAATCTTGTATATGCAATTTTGTATGATGGATTAATTTTCTTTCAATTGCAAAGTGTGCACTGGTCAAAGTCATAAAGCTTTGCCTGACCTTCATAATGCAACTAGTGTCTGAAGTATTAGCACGAATGTTCATTTCTACATGAACACGAGCAAGCTCAAAAGGCCACACTTTCTAATAATTTCTCATCAAACAAAAGGTATCTGTTGCTTATTTTGGACTGCAGTACAGTTGCTTTAAAGATGAACTGTCAATGCCTCATGTCAAGTGGCTTTACTGATTTGGAGATTATAAATTATTCAATACAAACCAGTCCAGTATGCATTTTTTATGATTATTATGTAAGGAGATTTAGTATTTGAGGCTCAGATATTAAAAACAGCTATTGTATATGAAAAGCTCTTAATTAATTTGCCTGTTGTTCAGCAGACAGACATACAATGACAACAAAGGGAGTATATATTTGCTAATAAATGTTAATCCCAGACTCTGCTGGCACTCATTGGTCCTTGGACTGTTTTTGACAGATAAATGGATGAATATGTCATTGCAATGTCATTTTCTTCATCATAACAAACCAACAGGGAGCATAAGAAAGATCAATTTACTCTAAATGAAAAGGGACAATTGTGACTGGAAAAAAAATATTATTTTAAGACTCTAAATAGTGCAGTTAAGATAAATACATAACTGAAGGTATCATTTTACAGACTGTAAATATGAACACTAAGACTCACTTTCTGCAGAGAGGAGGTATTACAACTATTACAGTTTCCAAAATAAAATTTCAAAAGGATTTTAAAAGGTCAGAAAGGCCAACAACTTGCAATTATATTTATAGTAATTGATATCACTTTGCATTGGGTAGTCAGTCATGTAAATAAAGAGGCAATCCTTTTCCTGTGAGTAATGTGTAATTGAACTGCAAAGCTTTACATGAGAAAATCTTTCCTTTGTCAGTTATGAGATCTTACATGGAAAAAGTGAAACAGTGCAAAAGTAAAAGCAAGATTGCTCTTGCTGAATGCCCTAAAACAAAAAAGACACAGGTGAATTCCACATGGAGATGTCATCAAATGGGACTGGAGGACCTGGCAGAGCCGGGCAGGTCAGCCGTGGCCACCGCAGGTCCCCACGAGGGACAGGCCAGACATTAGCACTGTGTAAATGCCTGACATTTCACAGCGTCTGCAGAGCAGCAGGAAGCAGGACCCTCACGGCAGTAATCTCATCCTCCTTGCGGGGACCTTATAACACGCTGTGTTTGCTCTTTCACATTTTCTTTGCAGAGTAAATTCCATCCACACCCATGGCACAGAACACTGCAGCCTGGAGCACAGCTCTCCTGCATCACCTCTCCTTGGTGATTTGAGCACTAACAACGTGGGTGACTCCACAGGGAAATCCGTGGGGGAGGCCTGTGTTTCCACAAGCTGCACAATATATGACTCTTAATACTCTGTGCACAGAATTCTGTTAGCAATGCATTTGAAGATCCAGGACACATTAGGAGAGGAAAAGAATATTAAAGAGTTCGAGCAACTAGCAGTACCTCTGTGGTTCAGAAGAAAACATTAACATAGATTTGCATTTTTTCAGTTCACGACAGGACTCGTTGAACCAAACATCTTTTTCTTTCCCTAATTTTCTCATATATGTCTTCCTGTGCATCCATTAAAATGAAATACTGTGAATCTGCAGTGATCTTGGCTTGTTTTAAGTTTTCTGCTCCACAATTAATAATAATAAACTTCTTTGTTGTCATAAATGATTGTCAATTAAAAGTGGAGGGAACATTTTATAGTTTAGCATGGCATTTATTTTATTACAGTATTTAACGTTTATAGTGCCAGAGTTGGATTCTCCTCAAACCTAATGATAAATCCATCTCAATTGATGGTCTTAATGAGCATCCAACTAATGGTGCAAAGAGAAATCTGTAAGAATTTTTAAGAGCAGATGTTTGTGCCTGCTGTGAATTTAAAGATTCATGTTTTTGCAGATTTTCTTTTTACATCTGTAACTTGCAGATGTCAGCAATGTCTCAGTTCAGTATCCACGGTCAGAAAGATAAGATGAAAGAGCAGCTAAGAGGAACTGGTAAAATGCAGTGTCCAGTCTGTATCATATGATGTGAGAAGGGCTGGGGAGTTCCCTTGATTACAAATCCAGCTGCATCCATCCACCAGGAACAACGTGCTAGCAGGTGTCCTGCACATCAGCGTAGGAAATGAAACGCACCAGCTTGCAGATCTCACTGGATTTGCGCCTCTGAGCAGAAGTGTCACAGGATGACTGTTATTTATTACAGCTGGGAGTGAAAGCAGATAACAGTCTTCAAATCTGCAGCCTGGCAACTGGCCTTTTTCCTACCAAACTGCATGGTCTCCTCGTGGCATTTGGGAAGTCCATAATCTGCAGATGTCAAAAATAAGCACTAAGATCTTTACTGAGCTGTCTGGGTTACAGGGCTGTCTTACTGAGCGCAGTCGGGGCAAAGCTACAGATCACAGTGTTTGGAAATGGTTTTCTGCTGATTTCCTTGCCCCATTATTGTATTCGTCAGGAATCCATACAATGATATCCTTTCTCCACTTTCCTAAATTTTAATTTTTTATACAGTTGACAGGATCCTGGCTAATGCCTTTGTCTTCAGCATCAGGGAATAGCTGTGGCTGACTTCATTGTTGAAGTAAATGCACAACAAATCAACACTTGGAGTCCAGTACAGTTTTAGGGTAAAAAATGGCATAAATTTAATGACATCTGTTAACAGCAGGGTCATATCTAGGACTCGGTTAATGAATCTGGACACCCGGTATGTGGAAATAACCTTGGCATGCAGAATGCACACTGCTGAAACATGATTTATTGACCCTACACCATCATGTGACAAGTCCTGTACTAGTGCTTATATTATAATACAAAATGCATGCACAAATACTAAAATGTCATTAAGCTGACGCAAAGGGGATTCAGAAGAGATGTCATGTGGGTTATGGGAGTCAAGGACCTCAAACAAAACAGTTGCATGTCTTGCTTTTTTTGAGTGTTCCTGTTTCAGATGCAGCAGCCTGCAGAAATAAAGCCCTTGTGGCTAAGAGACTGTATTTTCTTTTCAGTCATCAAAGATTCTTCTTCTAGAAAGCACAGTCATGTACTCCAGCTCGATTTCTTAACCAGAACTGCATTAAGAAAAGGTTAATACACTGTTAAGTAGAGTCAATGAAGTTCTGATTAACAGTTGATTTTGCTATGCTTTAGGTACCTTCATCCCTCACGGCAGCAGTGGTTAAACAGCAGTGCTATGTGTCACAGCAGGTGACCTAAGTATAACTCCAAGCTGCAAAGCAAACAGGAAAAATGAGTTGAAATCAAAACTCCTTAAGAATAAAAGATGGTGTGCCAAAATATATGGGATTCCCAAATCTTCCTTGGATACATAAAACCTTCTTCTTTTTACTCTGGGTCATCCGAAATGGTTCCTGCTGAAAGGATAATGAAAGTTCAGTTACATGAAGAGATTCCTTGCTGCCTGTAGAGCTGCACTTGGGGCTGTCTCTTTAAATGTCATGTGCCGGGACCGCTGGAAGGTGTTTGTCTTGGCAGGATGCTCTGGGAACTGGGAAATGTTCCTCATTGCTGCAGAAAGCCAAAAGCAGCAATAAAATCTATGTCCTGTGAAAGGCCACCAGAATGCCAAGCTGCTCAAAGACTAAACGAAAGGCAGTCCCTTATCCAGATGTGCAGATTTCTCTGTGCACCCACCTACAGTGTTAGGCAGGGATGCAGGAAAGGTACCAACGAGTCAAGCCGATGCCAGCCTGGGTTGCTAGTAAGAGAGGAAGAACTTCAAATGAGTGAAAATATCCTCAAATATAAATTAATTGTGTAGATAAAACTTCCTGTGCAAGGGAAAGGATGTCTCACGCAGCTGACTACTGGAATTAATATTTCTTCTCTTTCTCGGTTGTTGCATGGTAGAGAATGAATTACTCCTGATCTCCTTTGCATTTCCAAAGAAGGGTGGGGAAACAGTTGAACAGCTCAGTCATATATTTTCTTGAGAGAGTTAGCATTGCAAAGTGAGTGGATAAGGAAGCAGTATTCAAAAAAAAATATGTAACTACTTGAGTAATAAAACTTGAATAAGTCCTTCAAATAAGCAAATGAACATATAGCTACCAGTGAACTGGGCCATTAACTTTGAAATCTGAGCAGTGAACAGTCAGAATTCACGGAAGAGCAGCTTTTAGTGTCAAGAATTATTACTCAGTTTTGGAAAGAGAAAGAAACACAAGGTTTGATTTCCTGTAGTGAAAGAAAGGCACAGAGAATAGCTGCAGCTTGAAGAGCTAGCAAAGCCAGGGCATATTTTAAAATCAATTTGCAAACATTTGTACTGTAAAATCTTTTCCACTGTAAAAATGCGAGGAGTTTCCTCTTGTATTATGTACTTCTCTCCCTTCTTTCTGAATTGCAAAGGTCATTGGCATAGCAACAAAATCTTCATTTCTCAAGAGTCCATCTGCTGCCGGTACACACGCCTCATCTGAACTCACATCATTCTTTTTTGATGACATCCCACTTGGCTGTTGATGCTCCGTCGTCACAAGCACAGAATCACAATTTCAGGTGAAGAATTAGCAGAAGCAGATGGACTTAACAATGAACAAACTACTCTCTGGAACAGAGATCAGGAAGACAGAAATACAGGAGGAAAAAGCTGCCAGAAAATTATTTTTTCCTGTAAATCTACCTTCACAAACCCCTCTAAAATACTGACAACTGACAAAAATAATTTCTTTTTTTTTGTAATCTGATTCACAAAGCAGACTTGTACTGCACTAAAATATCCTGTACACTAATTCTCACATTTCAAATCGACTATAATGATCTCTTAGATACTGACTATAGTTCAGCATTAATCTTGTTAAAAATATTACTCAAGAACTATCATCCCATGAAGTATGAAAGTCGCTTGAAGCTTGTTTTAATAATTAGCATTAACTATCTAGTTCTACCACAGTAACTCATCATGAATCTACCTCCACAGTATTTTGGAGGCTGCAGCAAATCATCATTAATCTATTTGGTGGATATCAGAATAAGTATCATGCAAGACTGAAAAATGAATGCATTTTTGTGTAACATCTACAATCACAATTGCTACATCAACTGTGAAGGCAATCTACACATCAAAAACAGATAACAAAGTGTTGGCTGGTGTGAAGACTCTTCTATGGGAAGGGGCAAGAAAATTTCAGGAGCGTATTGGGGTTGTTGGAGTCACACTGTTACTTGGGCAGCTTGCCTGGAGCTGTCACCTCATGCAGGTGTCTTGCACCCCCACTGTAGTGCTCTCAGCAATGCTGCTGTCCTGGATTGCAGCTGGGTGCAGCTGGATTGCAGCTGGATTACAGCTGGATTACACAAGGGTTTCTGCTGCGGCACCGTAGCACAGGATTAGGTCTCCACCTCATTGTGAGCACTGGCCAGACAACAGCACCAGGCTCCTTACTAGGAGGTTATAACAAGGACTACCAAACTGGACCTGCAGGAGCGTGGAAACGGGCATGCAGCTCTGTGTTTCACTGCTCCTGAATGCTGCTTTCTAGGGGTGCTGCATTTTTTAAGTGAAACCTGCGGGGAGCACAGGACTTTAATCCACATGGAGGATGAACACGTCCAATGCCAAAACAGGATGACCAGTGTGCTTCAGGAAACCTCTATTTTGAGTTTGTTTGGGTCCAAGCTGAGAGGATCCTCAAACTGAGGATGCCTTTTAGTTACATAAATGATTTTAAATACTTTTAAAATACCAGAAGCATTTTAGATAAGTTTTCCTATATTTCTGAGTGATGGACTAGAGCCCAGACCGTTGGGAAAGGGAATCAGACCTCTGAGCATCACTGGAACTGACTCTCACCAGCTGCCACCTGCTCAGATACCACTTGCAGACCAACCTCTTCACCGATTCAGAAACCAGGGCAGCTGTAGGGCCTGTGGACTATCCTCAAGCTCCCTCCTCACCTTCAGCAACTCTATCTCCACCTGGTCGCGAACTAGGTCAGGGTGCTGCCGCCTCTCCCGACACAGCAGGTTGTCAGTGGCGATGGCGTAGGGCACCTCGGTGGCATCGAGGGCCCTTTCCAGCCGCACCTTCTGGGCCCCCAGCAGCCCCGTCTCGGAGTCGAGGTCCTCGATCTCCTTCTGCAGCTCGGCCTTCCAGAAGTGAATGTCCTGCAGGCGTTGGCCCAGGGCGGCCGTGGAGTCCTGCTGCGCACGCTGGGCAGCAGCGGCCGTGCTCCGGGCCAGGCCGCGGGCCTCGAGGCAGCAGCGCTCGGCCTGGTCGCAGCCCACGGCGGCCTCGAGGGTCAGGCCGTGGTGGTGCTCGTGCCACTCGTGCGGCAGGTACTTGGCAGTGCGGAAGCCGGCCGTGGCCAGCCCGCAGGAGGAGTAGGGCCCCGTGTTCAGCGCCACCTCGGCCACCTTCATGGGCAGCTGCGCCACCGGCACGGTCTGCGGCGCCGGCTCCTTGGTGAGCAGCGCCCGCGGCCCCGCCATGGCGCCCTCCGCGCAGGCCGCCATGCCGCCCTCCGCCCCGGCCGCGTCCGCACGTTACCACGGCAACGGCCTCAGCCAATCAGAGCGCGGGTCCCCTCCTGGGCCGAGGGAAACCCGAGGCGGCGGAGGAGCCACCCTCCCCTCCCGCGTTGCCAGGGCAACGGCAGCCACCAATGAGAGCGCGCAGCAGCCCGCGGGGCGCCTTGCATTGGCTCGGACCGGCCACCGGTCCCGCCTCCAAGCTGCTTGTTGCTATGGGGACGGTGCCGCCCAATGGGGACGGAGCGCGGGGTTCAAGGGCGGGCGCGCTGTGAGGAGGGCGCCGTCATGGCGGGCGGGCCTAGGTGTGCGGAGCCTCTGTTTCTGCCCCAAATTAAACTGCTCCTGCCAGAGCGCTGCTTCGTGTCCTCATTCGATGACAGAGCAGAGCCGTGCTCCAGCATGATGCCACCCGACCCCGTGGATGGCTTTTACATTGTGCGTGTTGGTAAGAATAACAGTGCGCTTAGGTCTCTGTATTGCTTTCAGCCTCCCGTTTGCACGCAATAACTGATGAATTTATGCAGTAGCGCTTGCTTTGATATACAGTGTGATCACAGCTGGGCTTTCAAAGCCACAATATCAATGTTTACTGGCCAGGAAGCGGCTTTGTGAGCTGCTTGCTCAGCAAAAGGGGTGTCTGCAGCAAAGGGCAGAGCCTAAGGTGTCCCCTGCCTTTAGGCCATGCAGTTCAATGCCTTGCTGCACCCCAGCTCCCATCTCATGCCCAAAGGTTGTTCCTGAGACACTTTGTCTTGCTCCAGATCCCCTCACTTGTGAAATCTGCCTCCTGCAGCCTCTTTTGTTCAGTTTTCACTGAATTCCAGGAAAAATACAGCCAGGTTTGAATTCAATTTCTGTCCTGAGGCTGCCATCAACATGCCCCAAGTGAAGGAAACGAAGCAGGGGCCTTGCCGCGTGGGGAGGAAGGTGCTGGTGAGCACAGGTGACAATAGAGGGCACTCTTGACTTTGCACTGCCAGAAAATGCCCCAATCTTCCCGTCTTCAATGTCATTTTGATTTAGAAGAAGAAAAAGAAAAAGCCACGTGCGCTGCAGTCTGCCCAGCACGGTCCAGGCTAATGGGCTCCGTGGGCGCCGAGGAGAGCCGTGGGCTGCCGTGCACCAAGGAGGGTACCCAGGTGACACCAGCATCACGAAACTTCTGCAGAAAAAGAAGTGTCTTTATATGAGTTCGCTCTAACTCTTCGGGAGGTGAGCGGTCGGTTTTCCTATTTGGTCTTGCAAGCCTTGGACAGGACACGTATGTGATAAAGCAATTGCCCAGCCTTGGAAAGGACATATATGCAATAAAGTGATTGCCCCCAGAGAGAAACTGCGTTTAAAGATGCAAGTTGCTGTCTCCGGACACGGTGCCGGAGCTGCTGGCATGTGCCGAGGGAAGGGTCGCTGCAAAGGAGATTGAATCCCAGCGGAGATAAGAAATCCTTCTTCTTCCCTTCTGCAAACATCTATCAAACACTATCAGTGGATGATCTCTTTTGCTCTGCTGAAGTCCCTGGAATGACACTCTTTGCTGTCCCTTTACACTTCATTGCGCTTTCTCCATTCTCTCCTGTTCATCTTTTCTCTGCCTCATCTGTTTGTTTCCGTACATTAACCCCAGCCTGTATCTTTCTTTCTCTTATCTCTGTGGCCTTCTCTGAAAGGTAATCTATGCACATTTTGCATTTCTGAAGTACAATAAGTCTACAGGAAAAGCCCTGCTGAGATATTCAGAGAGAAAATCCTTGGTCTGGAAAATTCATTTTTTGAAAATAAGAGCAGGAACAATTTGCTATCAAATAGCATTTTCTCTGAAGGTTTCACAGCAGTTTTATTAGTGGCATCTCATCACAGTCCCCTCCGTGCTACCTGGGCAATAGCAGTCCATAAATCGAGGCACAAGGCTGGAATGGGATGTGCCAGAGGTTGCAAACGTGGTCAGCCAAAAGCAGCTTTGAGTACCCAAGTTGTAACTAGCAGGTAATTACCTGCTCTGATATGGAAAATACACAAAATTTATGTAAATTCTACTTGATCCAGTGCAAATATTACTTTAATGATCACTTACATCCCTGTTGCAACTGGACACTGTTTTCCAGACCCTTCTGATTTTGAGGAGTCTTTTGGTCAGGGTGTTTTTGCCACTTTGATCCTGCTCTCAAGCGTTCACAGCTGCCCCGTGTGCTGGCAGGCTGTGTAACACATGTTTGCAAGAAAGAAAAGCAAAACCTTTTGGCACCTGGCAGATTCCAGGGTTCCCTTCGTTATCCGGGGCAGACCCAGGAACTCTATATTTCAAAGCCGTTTGACAGCCCAGTGATTTAATATGCCAGTGTAGCATATAAATTATTAACAGCTATTCAAGATGTTCCGAGAGATGACAAAACGTACTGGAAGAAGAGAAAAAAAAGTGTGTTTTCCAGCTCAAATCTTTTGACATGCAATAGATGAAGATTTCTCTTGGCTAGAATCTGGTTCCTCTCCCCACAGCAAATGCTACCCTTTTATGTCAGGTGCCATGTAAGGTTTTTGGCCTGCTGCTGCTGCTGTTCTTGCTTGCTTTTTTCTTTCTTGTTTGCTGTCTTTCTATCTTTTTGTCTTTTATTAGATGTGTGGCCAAAGCAATGTAGACATCCAGATCCGTTCTTCATGTCTGTTCCCAGTTCATGCTGCTGCCTGTAGGACAGACTGAACTGTGCTGTGGGCTGGTACCGGTCTCATGCATGGAGAAGGTAAAAGATTCCCCTTCACATCCCAATAGCTGGGAAGTTAACACACAAGTGCTGGAAACTCTATCCAAAGGAGATCTGGCTTTAACATATTTCTTCTCATAGTTAAAACAAAGAAAAGGTTGAAAAGGTGACCCACTTGCATGCAAATACCTCTGCAAGCAGAAGCCAATATGTGATACAAAATTCTGAAAAATCTCTTGCTTTTCCAGCCACTCGGCAACTCTGTTTCTGGAGACACTTATACCTCTGGAGAGCTGCTTAAGGGATGAACCAGCTTTTAATATCTTTCCTCCTTGGGAATGACACTCTCTAGCCCTGGCTATGAGACCTCTTCTCACCTTCATTCCTCTTTTATCTCCACAGAACAGAAAAAAACTACCCCATTACTTATTTCAGCATTAGTTGCTCAGGGCACATGGAGCCTGATGCAGCTGTCCTGTTTGCACCCTCGCTGGGCCAGCTCTGATGGGGACAGAGTGAGGATGTGAAGGACAGCGGGGTTAAACAGGAGAATCAATCAGTGCCAGGTGAAGGCAGCCACGGCCATGGTTCTAAATGGCTTTTTAAGTTGCAGTTCTGTTCTCTACTCTGCTGTTTTCACACAGATAAAAGTGCCTCCAGGTGACTGGACTTCCTGGGTATCTTCAGATGGAGGTGGGATGGAGAGGGTTTGAACATCTCTCCCCGATTTTCAGCACAATCTCCAGAAAACTTTTTGAGTGGGTCCAAAATCTACACAAACCGTTTTGAACGAGGGAACTGAATTGACAGGTTTTGAGCCTTAGAGGCGATTTTATTATTGTGAAAAAGCACTGTGGCTTTGAACATTTGCCCTTTCAGGGTGGAGGATAAGGGGGAAATGGGAGGGCTCTCCTCTTTCATTTTCTCTAAAAGCATTATTTTCCATTCCTGGGACATTTATTTTGTTGTTCTAAGCTTAAATCTCAGCACAGGGCTAGATTGTGGCTGTTTTCTTGGAATTAACGAGCATAACTACTAATTAAATGCAGTTCTGTCAGCAGACAGATCAGAAGCAAGAGCAAAACTGTAGCTTCCTGCCGTATATTTTCTTGGAAGGAGGAGCTTTGTTCTCATATTTAACATCGGGAAGCCTTATTCGGAATGGAGTGGGTGCACATCACAGGCCTTCCTTAGCTGCGAGCAGGCTGCAGGCTGCTCACCTGGCATAAATCTAATTTACTGGGGAATGTGAATTTGCGCTTTCCCTTCCCATCCCTGCCCCAGTTTCCATGGGAAGAAAATCTGGATGTGCTGGCTGGCAGGGAGATGTCTGTATATCAAAAGCAGCGCAGTCCCTTTCATAGCTCTGCTGCGGAGCGCCAAAAACGTTTCCTCTCTCTGAGCTAACCTAGTGGGGTGGACAAAAGCGAAGTGAAGCACTTTGCTGTGCGGCTGGGCTGGCCGCTCGGCTTTGAAGCTCTCCCTGCTAACAAATAACCAGCCATGCACAAAGGCAAGCAATCAGGCACGCAGGCAGGAAACACCAGATAGCAGTTAGCTGTAATTCAGCATTTTGCAATGAGAGGGAAAAAAAAAAAAAAAAAAAACATAGCTGAAATGGCCTGGTAGTACCTTAAAGTTTATGCAGTACGTTAAAAGGGACACTGGACTGAGCTACCCATTCTCAGGACAGATTTGCTTGAAAAATCGGTGTCTCTCTTGTTTGCAATGGACATTCTCGTGGTAAATTCTGTGCAGAGCACACAGGGGCTGCTTTCTGTTGCATTTTGGATCCAATACCCCAGTTCTGCATTTCAGATAGGTACTCGCATTACACAAAAATGCATACCAAGGGCCCTAGTGGGTGCAGCATTTTCTATCCAAAAAATCACTGGCCACGAGGATCCTGACTGGCTTTTCTTATCTCTGTAAATCAGGCAGATATTCACAAAACCTCTTCCATAACATTGTCATATTTGCTGCTGTTTTAATGCTTCTATTTCTTAAGGCGTTTAACTGCACCTGGAGCCCTGGGTCTCCCTTGATCTCTTTGGAAGCAGGTTTCTCTCCCAGATTCCAACCAGGGAGCAAAACACCCTGATAAATACTGGCCATGTCTGAGCTCTTGCAGGCCCAAGAACTAGGCATTAGGCCTTTAAAACTCCCAAAAATACTCCTCATGGCAACCCACTTGTCACAGTTTGGCTCAGTTCTGCAGTGAGTGGAACATTGATTTTCTTTATTTAATATGGTGTCATTATACCTTTTATCTACTGCCTGCATACCCCAGTGATGAGCACCTTAGCAGTGTGAGAGATAGAAAACACAGTGCATTCATCTAGATGATAGATAGGGGGGAAATGTGGTGAATTAGTTCAGAGGAGAGAGAATACAGTCAATTATTTTACGTAAGGCAGCGTCTGGTGCTCAAAGTCTCTGCCTGAGAGCGACAGAGCACATGAACAAAAAGATTAGAGGGTTCAGAAGTGAATTTTTTGTTTTAATATCAACATATGGGCAAAATGTTGTATTTCAGCTTAAGAAATAAACATACGCCAGCCTCGGGAGCACTCTTGTTAAGCAAAACCCTGTGACCAGTTACCTAAGGACGTAGGCATTGTTTTTATATTGTCTTATATCACTGAAATTAGAAGTGTATCTGCCGTTTGCAGTCTAATCACCCCCTCCTACAATTTGATAGCTGCAGATAGCATTAATTATTTGTAGTAGTGTTAGTATTCCTTTTTAAAAAGTGATTATTTTGCGCAAATGAAATAAACCACAAATTGAGCCATTCCAGCGTGGATGAAAACACCATTTACAGCTTCATTTCCCAGCCTTGTATCTCCGAGCAGACTGTGTTTGATTCAATCCTTGCAGCGGGTGACATGAGCCTGAGTGACAGCTCTCCATGCCAGAGTATCGCTCTGTTTACTTGTGTCTCCCACCAGCTCCCCGACTTGACACTTTCTCCTTTCTGAAATGCATCTTAATGGGCTGCTTTACACAAATCATTTTAATTACAGCCCAGGTGATGGAGGCTTGTCACGGGGTCAGGGAGCTGATGCCAACAGCTTTGATTAAAACCACGCTCAGGAAAGGAGGCACGAGTTTGCCAGAGTGTGGCAATTCTTGGCCAGAAAGAAAGTGTGATGGAAAACAGTGTTTGTCTCCCCTGTGTGACCCTCATGTTATGTCCATCTTCCAGGCGGTAACGAGCCAGGGTTGGGCGACCGTGATAAAAGTGAGGCTGTTTTGGCTTGCAGGGTTGTCAAAGTGACAACGTGCATGCTAGGGATGCTCGGAGGCTGATGATCATTAGCTAAAATCACTGCCTTTTCCTCGCCAGCCCAAGTCAAAGCTGCCACATCCCCTAGAGGCGATTGCGACCACTGAAATCTCTTACTGTCCTCTCCCTTTAGGCTGGTTGGGGAGGAAATTCAGTGGCAATGTTGATCCAGCTGCTCCCTGGCATGTCCTGTCCTGGCTAAGGGATGCTCAGGAACCTGCCGCACGGTGCCAGCAGCAGAACTGAAGTGGGAGCTGGCAAGAACCGCGCTCGAGCTCTGGCAGGGCAACCTTGGCAAGAGGCTGCTGAAACGAATTTGTCCTTAAAATGGTCCATGGCCATGTCCCCTTCTGCTACTGGCTTCTCCCCTGACAAGCGTGGAGGGGGGTTCAAGCTCTTCCAAGCAGTTTGGCGAGTTTAGCTCTTATATTATTTAAAAAGACACAGCAGGCAGGTTGCTCAGACCCCCACTCCAGTGAACTGGTTTAGTTCCAGTAAGTAAATGAAATTAGACTGGCTCCGTACCAGCACGGAATCAGCTCTCACGCTTGAAGCAAGACAGGATTCGCTCTCTTTAAAAATTTCTCAGCTTTTGATTCCAAATTCCCCTTGGATATTTTCCTTTGATACCCTCTTGTCTCATTAGATTGCTTTAGGCTCCCCCAAACCTTATCTTGACATCTATTTTTGGAGCGTATCTTCCTTCCAAATCAAGCACATGAGGATGGGCCTCACTCATAAGCATGTGGGTGTGGGAGCAGAGGACTGAACCATCATTAAGTCTTAACATCCTGGAGCAATTTGCCTTCCAGCATTTAGAATCTATGGTGCCACGTCCCCTAGACCTGTGCACACCGAGTCACACATATTTATTTTTGCTTTCCAACAATTGCTCGCTGTCGGGAAGCCCTGGGAACTGTGTCCTGGGATCCTGCGGATGGGCTCCAAATGGGCAATCCCCACGCAGCAGGGCCAAGCTGCTCTGCGGAGAGCAAGGCTTGTGATTCCTTGTTTCCTTCCCTTAATTTACTCTGCTTCACGAAGCCACGGAGTGATAATCGGGCAGGCTGTTGCTGACCTTGCGGAGTTCAACAGCCAAACGTATAAAATGGAAATGTAAGGAACTGCCCGAGGAGTCTTTTGTAGTTCTGTTGGTTCAAGAAGATCACAGGAGGAGTTCTCAGCATGGGCAGCAGCTTTACGGCACTAACAAATTCCACAGCTAACGGGAAAAATGATCAATTTGTTGCCCAAGGCCGTTGCTTTCTCAACAAGGAACCCAGAGGCTTACTGTGGTTTGGAGCGATAGGGCATCAGTTTTAGAGAGCTTTCCCTCCTGCTTTGTTCAACTTCGGAGTGGGAAATAAAGTCTCCCCTTCAGCTTCATTTGCTCTCTGCAGCCAAAACGTACATTTGCAGGCAGAGCAGAAACGAGGGGTTTTGTTTCAGCTGTCTCAGGCCTATTTAGGGTTTTATCTGATACAAAATGGTCCTGCACTGGTCTTGGGAAGATCCTTGTCCTGATGTGGAGCCACATCCCAACCATCCACCCTCCCTAGAGGCTCAGTGCAGGCAGAGTTGGTGCCTAAGAGTTAGGCTGGACAGCTAAAGCAAACCAAGTCATGGGGTTGATTAGCATAAATGATGCATAAATATTTGCATAATTACCCAAGTTCTTTATATTTTAGCCCCTTATGGCCCCCTCAGAGGTGAGCATGGTCAGTCCATGGTGTGCAGCCTTCTGCACTGCAGTGAAACTAGGCAGGTAAAATGCTCAGGGAGCTGAAACTAAACATTGGGTCACTTTTTTCATTGTCTAAACCTGACATTAATCATTTCTGAGTAAATGAGTGTTCCCCATCCAGTGTATCAGTACTTAAGAGAACTTTACCGAAGGACCAGCAAAAGTTTTGCCCTGCACTGGAGGGATATTTCAGAAGGGAAGTTGCTAGGGGTTTTCTTTTGCAAGATGCAAAATGTGCACATTTGCAAAAAAAATGTTAAAAGTCTGAGCCTGAGAATCCTGCAAATGTAAAGGGAAAAATCTTTGGTTTCATTTTTCAATTTGAGCTGCAGTTGCTCTTTGCTTTGCCTTGACAAGCCGGCAGAATGGTTGAATAAGAGTAGGGAGATCCAGATCCAAGATCCTGGAAAGTCTTATCTATGGTAGAGCCAAGCATTTCTCCTGGAAAAGAAAAATGGGCTAAAACGGTCAAAAAACTAAAGCAGTCCTTGGTTGTGCCACAGAAATCCTGCACGTGCCCTGGGATTTTGAAGCATCCCTTGCTGCTGTTGGGGTTTATTGCTGTGTTAAACCATGGAAGAGTCTTCCGATAGGATAGTGAAAACTTCAGTTTGGGATTGAAGTGCAGCTGTGGTGCAGGGTGTGAAGTTGCAATATAAAATTAACAATGATGTGTGTTGTGTCTTGGGCTTAATGGCAACACCTTAAAATTCTAGAATTCTTAAAATTGTTAAAATTCTCTTCAAAGGTTGCTCAGTCACTGAGATCCTCTTCATAAGGCGCGAGGAAAACAGAAAAGCAATGTCCTTGTCTTAGGACTTAATCAAATTTGCAGTTTTAAGTAATGTTCATGATATGTATTGCTCCCTTTTTATTGCTTGCTAATCTGTCATTAACAGATCTTGGTCCTCTGCAAAGCTATTAGTAGATTGTAAATATTTACATAGCAGCATCAGGACATTTCAGCTTATTTCTTTTCCCATGAGATGTTTGTCCTTAATATCTTTATATTATTATTCCTGATGCCTAATCAGTCCCCGGCATTGCCAGCCTCTGCCTCTGCTCCCTGGTTCCTGCCTGACACTTTCTCGGCAGTTGATTTTCTGGCACGTGGTTTTGCCTTGATTAAAACCTGGTTCTAGAAGCCCAGAAAGTAGGGCTGAATGGTAAGGATTTTCTGTGTCCTTGCAATACTGATGACTAAATAATAGTAATAATAATAATAATAGTATAACGTTCCCTCAAGGAAGAGCAACTAAAAAGAGGTTTATTTCCAAATCAGCGGGTCCTCTCACTCTTGGGAGAGGAGTGGGTGTAGCTCTCTTGGGAAAATGAAAATTTCAGATGGGTTCATTGGGTTCAGCAAACCTCCAGGGCTCTTTTTCTTAAACCAGATCACGTGTATGTGACACCCACAAGGCTCTTTTGGCTTTTGTCACCCTGTGGTCGGCCCAGATAGGAAGAGCCCCGTTACCAGGGCTTTGGCTTTTCAAAAGCCGCCTGCATAAGCAGAGCCTGTTTTGTTTGTGATTGTGCCCTGGAGAACGTCCTGCAGTCGCTGTCGTGTCCCCTTCTGCCTTCCAGGGCAGGGTTTGTCCTTGCAATGAGAGCCCAAACTGGGAGCCGCGTTCCCAACTGAGCTTTTCTTGCACAGCCCTGGCCNAGAGCCTGTTTTGTTTGTGATTGTGCCCTGGAGAACGTCCTGCAGTCGCTGTCGTGTCCCCTTCTGTCTTCCAGGGCAGGGTTTGTCCTTGCAGTGAGAGCCCAAACTGGGAGCCGTGACCTGAGACTGTTCCCAACTGAGCTGCTCTTGCATGGCCCTGGCCAGGGCATTTTTGCTCTTCACTTCATTCAACTAAATAATGAATATTCTGTCTGGAGGTGGTTGAGAGAGGCTCTTGTCCCTGAAGAGACTGCGCAGGAACAACTGGATAAACGGCCATACAATGAATGTGAAAATTTAATAGAAATTGAATTCAAATTGAAAACAAAACAATTTTTTTCTTAAAGACCTGCAATAAGACATGAGTTTAAGATCTTTGATTACTGACAATGGGGCGTCCATTTTCTTTTTGTGTAAAATAAAATTCTGCTTTTTTCTCTTGGTTCTCCTGTGACAAATCACGCTTTGTGGAAGACCAGCACTTGCCATGCAGGTATTTCCTTCCTTCACGACATAGTCTTGCATAGAAGTTTTGCCTTTCCTCAATTATTATATTCTCTCTGTAGGTTTGTTTGCATTGCTCCCACACAGAAATGGAATTTCCTGCTTCAGGCGAGGGAAGGATTTTGCTCCCAGGACAAGTCTCCTTTGTACCGTGTACCACGACACCTCCCTGTCTCTCCAGGCTCTATTTTTCCGCTTTTGCTCCAACATTTTCTGAGTCTTCCAGTATCCAAAATCCCTGTCAGACCTGCCATCCTTGCAGCCCTGCTTGGTTTTGTGCTGCTCTGAAATAGAAGAAGCAGAAGGGAGAGTTTGGCCTTGCCAGAATAATGGAGCTGCCGGGGCATTTCATCTACTCCTTCTCCTTGGGCAGACACAAAACCCAGCAGCATCTCTGCATTTGCTCTGCTTCCCAGTCTGTAAAGTTCAAAGCTGCTAATTTCAGCAGACATCTGGGTTGTTTTTCTATTGCTTTTTATATATTTTTTAATTTAGGACGTGCTTGCATGGGAAAATTGGGAAAATTAACTTGGAGTAACCCAAGGCTTATATTTAAAGTGGATTCATTCAACTGTATTCAACTTGCACGCGGACAGCATTTCAGAGACCTTAATTTGCTTTGTTGTAATTTGCCTCCAAAATGCATTAAGATAAACCAAATTAAGGCCATCTTTGTTGCAGAGAAATAGTTTATGTATACTCATTAATTTTTAAAGTTCTGAGATTAATATTCTAGAAAATGCCCCCGTGTAGACACATCAACATCACTAATAATATTTGGCCGAAAGGCAAGATAATAGCAAAGTCCAGGCTCAAATAAAAGAGATGAATCATCTCAAAATCATGTGCTACAGTATAACAGGATAAAGGGCAAATGTTTGGCTGGAGAGACACGTCCATTTCAGCCTCAAGGATGAGATCAGGATGGGTTTGAACATTGTCCCACGTGCAGCCAAAAAGCGTAAAATAACCTGATTTCCAGGCACATCAGCCGAAACTCGTTGCTTTCCTGAATCCTCACTAGCAAGTGCAACAGTGGCAGGATTTGGTGTTCCAGGCTTTGCCTCCAAGGATGGGTCATTGGGTTGGACCTGGTCCAGACCCCTCTGAGACCTGCGGGTGCCCAGATCCCTCTGCCACGTGGCTTCCTGCATCCCGCATCTCATAGGACATCCTAAGAGGCAGGGCTCCCCAGATGCCCCACATCAGAAGCTGGGGACACTCTTTGGAAGCCCCCAGAGTTACTTTGCACTCCCATCAGTGTATCCCGTTATAGGATCCGTGAATATTGGCCGGAAGGATATAGGAGCCGTAGTGGAGGTGACTCCTGACAGTGCAAACGTAAAACAAAGAGCTTAACGCCTACCCATTACTTAAGCACACATGGACCCATTTTCACAGCCTTCATCTCCAGTGCCTTCTGGAAAAAAAGAGTTCCTTGGAAATTACCAGTAATTGTTTTATTCTCTTTGATCTCCACTAATAAAGCTACGGAGTATCACTCAGCAGGAGCTGTTTCTCCTAGTTAGAATCTTTCCAACAGTAGTTACATTAGGAAGGCTCTGGGGAAATTTCCGTAAATGCACTTGAAAAGAGCTCTGCAAAACTGCTTAGACTTTCTATAAAAATATTTCCCCTACATTTGCTCCTTGACTGCTCAGCACACTCCTCAGCCTGTTTGTTTTTCGCTTTACTGCGGTTGTTGTTGGGCTGAGGTGAAAGCTGCACAAGACAGTTGTGACGCCTTGTCAAGAAATCTTATAACAACTGGAGAAGAGAGCTAAAGATTTCTGTATTCCAGCTAAGCTGCTATAGAAATTGAGCCTGAAAATAACCTCCTTGCCAGCTCATGATGTACTTTCCAACTGTAGTAGGGAAGATGGAGGAGGGATGAATATCTATTACTCCTCCAGCAGGGATCCCTTCATATCTGGTGTGATGTAAAAGCCTCCAACTTCCCTGCTTATATCCCAGAATAGAAGATGTCATTTAATTTCCCCATAGAGCAGCGTTGGCCAGACTTAAAAATAACTTAAAGTAGCGAATTCTCATGGAAATCAGTGTAAAATGGGGCTGCAACATTAAAAACTCCCACTCTGGGGTAGGAATGGGTGCACTTTGGTATTGGTAGGTATGCTGATATCAGATATGGGGAGATATGGTGGTTCAGTGAGGTCTGAGCTGGTGGCTATGGACATCCATCTCAGTCCTCCAGTCTACTTGGACAGAAAATATTTTGCTTTGGAAACAGGGAAGATGATAAATCCAGATACCAGTCCCCAGGTTTTAAGCAGAAAATAGAGCCTGTAGTGGGTGCACAACTGCGTTTGCCCTGAGGCAACAGCTCTGTGGTCACCCTATGCAGAGCTAACGCAAGTACGGACGTATGGGAGAAGATGTAAAGGGAAAAGCAAATGTCAGAGCCCCGGGGTGGTGATGGAAGAGCCTTTTAAAAGCAAATTCCCCTTTCAAATAAGTGACCAATGCGCTCCCCAAGCTGGGATCTCTTTTAGCTGCTTCTTACTGTTATATGTTCTCTTGCAGGTAGCAATGGTCTTCAATCCAAAGGGCGGCTGATGACCTTCAAAGGAAGGTCTGAAGTGTACCATGTACCTGCCTCTTGCATAACTGGCATTTGGAAGTGAGACTAATTGCACCAGCTGGTCTCTTATTTTATTTTTCTTTTTTTTTTCTCCCCAGCTAGGACCTTAAAAAGCTCAAAGAACCAACAGCAGAGCCTTACAGTTGTATTTACTGTCCTTGGCATCTTGCCACAAGCTTTTGGAGTGTGGCTACCATAGACGCTGCTGGCTGATTGCTGCTTCGTGCTTAATGATCTCTCGGATGTGCAAAGTGAGGAGACACAATCCCCGGTGAAGACAGAGGGCAGGACTGCTAAGGGATCTCTTCCTCTACACCGGTTTTGATCTTTCTGTAGTCTGGAAATGAAGAACAGTAATTAAAGCTTAACTGGAAGAGATCAGAAAGCTTTTAAAATTAATAAAACTTGTATCAAGCGTCAAATATGATCATATTTAAAGAATATGCAGGCTGCGGTGCTAGTCTGTGGCCAGACTGAATTTATGGTCTTTCTGCATAGGAGAAGTGACCTGGGGAGAGCTGCTTGCACTACCGGAGCGGTGACTGCTCCCAGACAGACCGTATCCACAGACCAAACAGGAGGTATCCCAGATTTACGCTGCTTTCCAGGCCTTATCCATAGGGATGCATGGGAGGCTTAGTGCCAGCTCGGTCACTCTCCTGGAGCTGGCGTAATTCTTTTCAATATTTTAAAGGTCATTGTTGTTCACAGGGACCGTCAGGCCACAACGGGCTTCCAGAAGATGAGGCTTTATGCAAAGAACCTTCTGCTGCCTGAACTGACTGCACTGGAAAAAACCTGATCTTCTAAAGACAAAGACATCCTCAGGATTATCCAGGAAGATAATAATTTAATTATTCAACCCAAAGTTCATATCTTTTAAATAGAAGTATGCCTGAAATCAGGGAAGAGACAGCCAGGCTGACCACTGCCTTGGAGGCTTGGAAAGGGGTGAGTTTACAGCAGTTTTGGTCTATGCTGGTAATATTTTCCTGCAGGAGATAAATATCCGCTGTTAGCTCCTAGGAGGAACATGTTGCTCCCATTGGAATAACCTTGCTCATCCACCACAAGAGCCGTGTCGGACTGGAGGAGAGGTGATCCCAACCACGGATCTCTGCTACCCTCAGTTTGGGTAGCAGAGCCTTATGTCAACACAGACATGTTGGATTTTTTCCAACCTAAATGAATCCTGTGCAGAATTAACGCATTTTTCTCGGCTCCAAAGCTGACCTTTGGGAGAAAAAAAAGACACCGATGGTCCAGCTCCTTTTACTACCTGCAAACAAATGAGAGGTTAAACTTAGTCTGGGCTAAAGTGATGTGCGAGGAAAAGACAAAAAGCAGCTGGGACCTCCTCTAGCTTCAGCTGAGAGGGAAGGATGAGAAAGGAGAGGATGGTTCAGCCTTTCACTGATATTTAGTCATTCACTAAAAAAAAAAAGCTAAAACACCTACTAAAAAGGGTACTAAACTATGCCAGAAGAAACATCTGGGAGATAGGACTTTTTATATTAACCTAGCTAATTTTATTATTTATTTTTTCTTTTGCTGCAAATGAGTTCTGAATGTTTTTCTTTAAAGGTCACCTTTTTTTTTAACTACTGTGCTGGGAAAATTCTTTAAAGTTTCATCTGCTTTGTGTGTGTGCATTTTCTAAGCCCTGGGTTTATTTCTTATTGGAAAAATGGTCAGGATCATGGCTGAGGTGGAAATTTTATTTTATTTTATTTATCAAGTGTACATGAGACAGTTTTTTTAACTCTTTGGAAACTTGCATTTCCCTTTTTTTTTTTCTTGCAGGAGGCACTTGGCACCTGCCTTTGGACCTCAAACTGTGGAGCTGCCTTTCGTGCCTTCTGCACCTCTTCCTCCTCCTGCTCTCTGCTCGCAGCTCTTTTAGGGCCCTGGATTTCCCTGTTTTATCTGCTTCTCTCTCTGGCACATGCAATGGGTTCAATGGATTTTTTTTCAGTTCTGCTTGATTACTAATGAGCTCTTATTTCTCTTGCTGGCACTGTCACTGTGAACAGCTCCAGCAGGAGCTGAGGACTGAGGGCTGAAGGAGAGATGCAGCCATTTCCACACGTGTGCTCCTGCCTAGAATCAATCTGTAGCCTCCGGATGTGCAGGGCAAAGAAAAAGCTTCCAAAAATTTGATAGCAAATCCGAAGTGTTATTGCATCCTTCCACATCTCAGGAAAAGAGCTCTCCAGAGAAAGAGTTCTGTGCTGCAAAATAACACCAGGATGGGGACAATCATGTAGCAAGGTACCAGATAGGTTTGCAACCATAAATCCCTATTAGGAATTAACTCTCTGGCCAAAACTCATTGCCTGAGGATTACCCAGAGACAGGTTTTCAAAGAGAGCCCAAGTCAACTCAGATTATCCAGACTCTATCCAAGCTCAGCTGAGCCTTTAACCACTCTAATTCTCATGAGAAGTTTGGGCTTTAGGCGAGTTGGGAAGAAACCAGGAAGAAGCACAGCAGGACAAACATCCGTATGAAATGCATCATTTTTTTCTCCCCAGGGACTCATCATTTGCCCCAAACCCATTTGCTTGGTGCAGGTTCAGAAGCTGCCAATGATGTGTCATTGCACAGGACTTGCAAAGACAGGGGCAGAGAAGGCTAGAGTCCCTCTCAAAATGTGCAGAAGTTGCAGATCAAGTTGCAGAGCTTGGGCCAGTACAGAGCTGCTTCTGCTAGTCAATAGGGTCATCTATAAAATTTCCTAGCAAGGTGAGCTCAGCACTTGTGCTGATGGCCACCAAATTACTGCTTCCTCCGCGCTCTTATCCCTTTCCTCATCCCATGCATCCCACAAAACCAGCTCCGCATTAGCTTAATCACAAGAGGGCAGGTTGTAAAGCAGAGGGTGAGATGTAATGCAATTTGCAGACTGTTTTGCCCTTCTTCACCTTCTCCTGCCAAAGAGCTTCATTTTAATGAAAGGCATCACACAAGCATTTCATTGTGCTCTAATTGAGTCATTACCTGGGCTGTTACGAGAATGTTTTCCAGGGATCAAGGGGGAAGGCAACATGTTGGATTAGCAAAAATATAGGCACAGGGGGACCAATGGGCCAGTCCTACCTTTAAAGCCTGCTTGTCTGCATGAGCCTTGCCCAGCTTAACCAAACCTCCAAAACAAGGTGCCCAGCACAGCACCAAGTGCCTGGGGGTGCAAGCTTGGAAGGGTTTGCAGGGCCAAAAAATCTTGCCCCAGGATAACACTGCTGGCTCATTTCCTGGAATATATTACCTAGGCCTAGCTGACAGAAATAAACAGGAAGAAAAAAAGGGCATTTTGTAATGCAATCAAACCTCAATTGCCCATTTGTTTTTGTCCTTTAAAAGAGCTAATAACTTGGTAATTGGTGGAGATCTCTCCTGGGCTCCATCAGTGAAAGAGATTTTCCCACCATGAAATCAAGGGGGATGTTCTAATGAAGATAGGGAGGTATTACCCAAGTTAAAGGAATCCATATGGATTTCTACCTGATGCCCAAGCCAGAGAAACCGTGTTTCTTTGTGTCTTTCCTGTTAACAGCTTGGAGATTTGGGATGATTTTGCTGTATTAAAGCCTTGCTGGAATTCTCCTCCTGGAAAGGAGGACTCTCAGCCCGCTGAAGGGCAGCAAGGGTTAAAAATTCATGGAAGCATTTTCCCTGCCCTATCCATTAAGGAGCTTTGGTCCATCTTAGATCCATCCTGCAATTCCTGTCTTCAGTCCCACTGCCAGGAAGGCCCCAAGGTATATGGGAAGCATAAACTTTTAGTCTTTCATTATATTGCACATTAATTAATATTAAGATCCTGCTCTATGCTGCATTGATCCTGTGCAAAGTACTTGTGGTTTCTTCAGGATCCAGGAGCTACAGAGCAGTAAATTATCATTTTATGGAAGTGATTGGCTTTATCTTAAAACAGATTCTTAAAGAACAGGCTTTAAAGGTTGAAATCTGTGCCAGGGTAATATGTATATCACAGTCCTGGGCAGCTTTTGTGTTTGAAAACCTTTCCATGTGTAAAGAGAGGGATTTAGCCATGCTGATGCTTTGACATTTAAATGTGAGCAGCGGAAGATAAACACGGCCTGATATGAAGTAAAGGGGCTGATACTGGGGAAGGAGTAAAGGAGTTCTGCACAGAGATTTGTATGTCCATCTCTTCCTTCAGCAACCTCAGCAGCAAAACTTGCATTCGTGAACATTTTCCCAAATCTTTCATCCTTTCAGAAGCACCACTTCCCCCAGCTGCATGTGACCGAATAGCTTTGGGGATTCTTGCCTGACTTTTCCTCTCTGCCGTTCCAGGGTTGTGTAGGCAGGTTAAATAATGCAAAAGCAGCTGTAATTACCCTGTGCAGTTTCTCTGGAAACATTTGAAAATATTAGGGGTTTCTTTTTTTTCTCTTTGCCTGCCCTCCTTTTCCAGGGGTCTAGAATAAATCTAATGGTTTAATGAGATATATGACAACATAGGACGTGAAGGAGATTTTTAGTGACTTTCATTACCCAAACCCAATTATAGGGGAGCAATCAGCGAGTCCCCTGCAGTGACAAGTACGAAATGAAATGTTGGCAAGATGGGACAGAGCTGAGAAGTGGGACTCGTTGCAAAATGAGCCCTGAGATACCCCTATGTCCCCAACAAACGCACTCCCGGAGCAATGCACATGGCTCCTTAGTGTGCACATTGCTGCTGCTCGGCTGTTTGCTTTCCTCTACCCCAAACCATGAGACATAAATAACCCCACACTCTATTGTTTTAGCAAACGTGGATTTGGTATCAGATAAAGCCCTTTGTTTGTTTGCTTCTTGGGAGGGGAGGAAGGGAAATCCAGGGTGGCCTGGTCCTGTTTTCCTCCTTGGGTTGCTCAGCAAGGTTTGGGGTTGGAGGTTTTGTTGCTTTAGCGGCGTCTGGGCCCAACCTGGTGCTTCGCACAGGAGTGTCATGAAGGCTGCGAGGTCGCCTTGCTGCATGCAAGGATGAGACACGCTTGGAGAGGCTGCACTTTTGCTCACTTTGGAGGAGAATCTCAATTAGCCAAATGCATCCGTGTCTGCTGCATATATCCTTTTCCAGGGAACGTGTCATTCCCCAGCCAGGCGGCTTCACCAGCTTCTGCAAGATTGGCTCCGGCACTTTCCCAGATGGGAGCGAGCAGAGATCAATTTGGACATGTCCTTGTGTTATTGCAGGAGGGCGATGCTACAACATCGTGTTGCTCACCGAGTAAATGAGAAGACAGCACTTTCAGGGAGCAGAGTGTGATCTCTACTGTGAATCACCTTCTGTCACTGAAAAGAAGAAAAAAGAAAGACTCATCAGCTCCTGGAAATGGCTATTACTTTCAGATCCAATTACATTTGGAGATTCCTTGAGTGCTGTAGATTCAATGTTATCCAAACAGGGAAGCACCTGCAGGAGAGACACGTGGGTTAACCAAGCACTTATGGTTCCAGGTGAGTCTTTTGCTGTCGTTACCTTCATGCAACCAATGGCACGTGCAAACAGGCACCTGAGCTTATTTGGGGGAGCCTAATAATGTGCCCATGAACCCAATAATGTGGCTATGAACCCAATAATGTGCCTACGTAAGCAAATCTGCCTATGCTACAGCTATGAGATGGTTATTTTACAGGGTCCTTGGCAGCCACGGCAGGGTCTTCTGGGCTGGTGGCACCAGGGCAGGAAGATCTGGGGCTGCCGGAGTGACTCAAGGGCTCAGAAGGAATTCCAGCCCTAGAGAAGCTCACTGCAAAGCATCTTGCGGCCCCTAAGAAGTGACTTCAGCTTTAATGCTCCCCGCCAAGATAATTTAGTCATCTTAGCAAGTGTGACATCCAGCCCCGCACTCCCTGAGCATCCTGGTCCCCTCGGACACAGCGAGCTTCCTTCCTTCCTGGCAAATAATAATGATTATACAAAATTTTCACTGTGGGACAAATGATGCTCACAATAACAACACTGAAGTGCCACCAACTTCTGGGCATTGGAAATGTGGACATTTGACCCATCCGGGGAAAGTTTGAATAAAGCTGAAAAATAACCTCTTTTGGGCACTCCTAGGATCAAGCTATGAGTTCTCTGCTCCTCATCTGTTACCCCTGGAAGGGCCCAAAGGCAGTCGGTCCATCCAGTTTCTGCATTCGGGGCCTGCGAAGGACTTTGCAAATCCACTCTGTGAAACAAGGGAGGAAAAAACTGCGCTCACCAAGACGGCCGTGCTTGAACCGCAATGAAACACCTAATTAATGGAAAACAGCCCATCTGGTCCAGCACTCTGCCCACTGCTCTGAGGCTCATCACGGGACTTACGGTATGATTTGATGTCTGACTCTTTGCAAAGTGCACGCAGTGTTTGGAAATTTTCTGGAAAAAGTGAATCCTTTTAAAATGAATGCTGGAGGCATCTATAGGGAGTCATGTAGAATATTCTTAAATACTCTGCGTAGCAGTGCATTGCTCTGAGCTCAACTTTCCATCAGTGCCTTAAGGCAGTGGCTATTACTAAACAGCACTGAACACATATTTGACATTCTCTAGCCATCGCCTCTAGCACCTAAAGGGATATAAAGACAATATTGCAAGGTAATCTCGCCTAGCTGTCTAATGCAAACCTGGCAGGCTCTCAAAGCTAGTCAAGATATAAGCAACAGGTGGAAAACATTGGTGAGTTCTTGCATATTTTTTTGCTTCCGCAAGAATACAACGACAGCGTTATTCATATGGTGCAATTTCTTTTAGCATGTCTAGGAGTCCTTCCTTTGATGGCAATAGGAGATGAATTGGAGCCTTTGTAGCAAATACCCAGGGAATAACCGTGAGCCCTCAACTTGGCCTTAGCAGGATGGTAGAGCACATGGGGTCCTATTAATTATGTCATATTCTCATTTCAGGGCTGCCAGGAAATCCAGGTGATATTTGCTCGCACCTTGGCTTTTAGCTTTTGGACAGGAAGAGCGGTTCTTTGAAAGCAGTTGGCATCTTCATCTGTCACCTCTACAAATAGATCTACTATTTGGCAAAAATCTGTAACAAAATGCGAATTACAAATGTCTGGTAAAGCCTGTCAGAGTGAGCGTAGACTTAGATATGTGAGAGAATGGATGAATCGAGTTTTTAGGGGTAAGAGACTCTTGCATGGAGTTTGGTGCCCAATTCTGCTAATTCACAATCCCTTTGGGACATCTTTTCTCTGTTTTCTTCTTCATCTTCTCTATTTACACCATGAAGTCCTTAGGGCACCTATTGTTTTACCATGTTTTCATTCAATCCCTAACACTCTTCAGTACCTTACACACTACTGAATCTCTTCATCATTTCTGTGGATCCAAAGCAGAGACCCACGATTGTTTTTGCAACAAACCCAGGCACGAGGGTCCTTCTCGATGAGGTACCCAGAAACCACGATAGTGCCAGAACTATTTGAAGTCTGGGTTTTAAGTGGCCTAGATTTAACCATGCTTTGCTATGTGTCCACAGCAAAGAAACAACAAACAGCACCTAAATATTTCTGAGTCCTCATCTGTATAAAATTAGATACTTTGACTTCCCTTCCTGTCAAAATTTCAGCAAAAAGGGGGATCTTTGTGCCTTGGCAAGCTTAGCTGTGAATGCTTGGAGATATCCCACCACTTGTGCTATGGCTTGGTGCCTACAGTCACAATTAATTAATATGTATATGCATTAGCTCCCACCAGACTGGCTGCTGAAACACTTTCTGGCTTGGTAAATGTTTCTGCCTCATTTGCAGTGGCTCCCAGCCTCACATTCCTTCTCTAAATATAATATATGCTGATGTAATTTATTTACAGCTAATTCAGATGCCAAACTGATGAAAGACGATGAGGTGGCCCAGTAAAACCAGTGGAGAAGCTAGTCCTCTCAATATGCGATTACTTATCCAAGCCACACCAATATTGATATATGGGTATCAAGCCTATACACATGTGTCATTTAGACATGAAAATGACAGTTGCCTTTACAAATACAGTGAATTGAGTTAGATGATTGATTAGATTAGACTGATAAATGATAGATGGTGGTAAACAGATTTGGCAGAGTATCCCAGGTTTCTTTTTCACAGCCCTAAGTGTCACTGTAAGTTGTTTTTAACATAATTCTGAATCTCCAAGTCTGGCAATGGGCAGCAAATCAGTTTGCATGCCTTGGCTGGTGGCCTTATCAGTGCATTCTGGTTTGAATATAGCTCCTCTGGTTTGAATACAGCTCCTGTTGTAGGAGATACAGAAGGAAATTTAAACACAATAGAGAAAGGGAAACAATTAAGTGTCTCAAATACAAGGAGGAGATTGAACTAAGTTGCAAGAAATAGACATGAAAAGCTGCCAAGAATATACAGCCAGCTAAGATGTATTAGGACACTGTTAATTTAGGGACATTGAAGGCTGGAAGCCACTTGGACTTCAAGTTTTTGACCCTCCTCTGCCCATGGTGTTTCTTTCCCTTCTCCACACCTCCAGGCTCCGGCTCCCATGGACAGGAATGGATGCAAGTCCTTCCCTCCCAGCCCCACACTTCACTTCTTTTGCCACATCTCAGCATCAGCAACGCTGCACATGCCATGTCCTACGTCAAACTACCTTCCTGTCATGGCAAAGCGTCCTCTGGTCCAGGTGGAAGGGAATGGCTCAGGAAACAGCATTTGTGCCATGAGGATTTATCCATTAGAACCATCAGAAAGCCTGGGTTCATCTCAGCAGGTACCTCGTTGCAGCCCCTATACGAGTCTCCTTACAAAGCCAATGCAGGGATTCAAGGAGGTCCATTCAGCCCTAGGTAATGCCCAAGACTTGTGGTTTGGAGCAGCTTCAGGGACACCAGTCTTTACTGCGTGGTGTGCAAGGCCTCTAGCTAACTGCTTTAGGTGAGATATTTGCCTTACAGACGGCTGAAATCAGATAAGGTAAATGCCATGGGACGTTAAGGTAGGTATTTGGACCTGATTTCTAAATTTTACAGGCACTCGGTGCGAATTTTATAAGTACCTTCCCCTTCGGCACCCATTCCTGGGATTTAGCCTTGCCTGGCAGATCCTGCTTTGGGGGATTACTCATCCTTTTGAAAGTACAACAAGGAGATCCTTAGGGCTGCAGCGATAATTGTTGCTTGGGTTCGTGCTTGCTGTCTGTCCAAGCTTATCCCAGTGCCGCCGAGTTTTAGGGTAATGCCACAGCAAGGATTAAAGATTTCCCTTTTCATTACAACAGCTCTAGTAGAATCTGAGTCATCAATCATGCTTGCTCCAGAGTCTCTTTATGCTCCGAAGCTGATTAGCTGTTGAAATAATCCAGCTTTGATGGCAAGCAATCCTTTATTAATACCGCAACTGACTGCCTTCCTCCCATCATTTGCTTTAATGGATCCCGCGCTTCTTTGTTCCTTCTCCTGCCTGTGGAGCTCTCGGGATGCTTTGGTAAATAACCATATGCTTAAACGCACACTTTGCAGCAAAACAAAGCCAAAAATGCAAACGACGCCAGTTGTGTTCTGGTTTTAGGATCTTTTCAAAGGGATCTGACAGTCTTTCCTCTGCGGCTGAGCACGCAGGGATTTAGCGTATCCGTCTGCGCAGGCTGCATCCTGGGTGCACTGCAATTCCGTGCATGGTCTCCATCTGTCCCGGGTCTGCATGGAGAAGGAACATCCATGGAGCTGGGAGCCGTCTCTCGTGCAGACACAGGGTTTGACCGTGGTCCCCAGATGTGGGAAGAGCATCAGGGGGAGCCGGGGTTCAGCTCATGGGTCTGAGTGCGCAGAAAGGATGCGCAGACTGCAGGTCCCATCCGATGTGTGCAGAACTGAGTAACGGGCTCCCCTTAAGCTTCACATGACTTTCTGTGATAATTATACCCTCCAAGAAGGCAAAAGCCCTTCCATATGATTACCGGGTCCCAGAGGATGCTATACGGTGACCACCTTGCATTTGGGAAAGCAGCAGATTAAGGTGACGGCTGCTTCCAGAGGCAGCGGGAATGCTACAGGCTTCAGCTCAGCTGGATGAGCTGCCCTCCAAGCACTTCTCCACCTTTAAATCCCTTCCTTCTACAACCAATTGCCGAACTACAGGGTTTTTTGAAGCATTTAAGAGGCTCAGAGCTTTGTCAACATACCTGACAGTGTTTTGGAGTAATAAAACTACCCAGCGATAAGATGGCTCATTTATATGTAAATTGTAAAGAAATTAAGGAATGCAAAGGACTACTATTACAGACATTACATAGATAATAAATAGTTGGCACTCCTGCTTTCTCAAGTTCCTTTTTGCCATGTTTAGCTGAGATTGTAAAAGGAAATGAGTGTTTTGGGTGTGCAGCTTGCTGGCCAGATCCACAGAGCTCGGTGCAGTTTCAAAACTCTTTGAACTCTTTGGGCAGCCAGAATCATCCATCATTCTTGAAAATCCAGACTTTAAATACGTATTCAAATCTCTCTGAAATCAGGAAATATTGCTCTTACATACCTCACAGTAAAAGAAAACTCTAAGCTACCTGTACCCCTTCATTCTGCATCTGAAGTGAGACGGGTTTGAGATGTAGTGACATGGGAATCAAACATCCAATGGGATCTACCCTCCTCCATGGTGGGATTTGAACTTGTGTTTGCAGAGGGGAAATGCTGGCCCGTGCTGGCCTGGGAAGGCCACAAGAACAGCCCCTGGGCCAAGTTTCTTGTGCTCCAGGGTTATGAGGCTCATGTTAAGATATTTATTTATTTATTTAATTAATGGGATGGAAGGCAATTTTATTTCGATTCTCCATAGCACAGTAAAATTCTCTGTAACAGAGGATTTATATAATTATGTAACACAATCTGGAAAAGTATTAAAGTACTAAATTAAGCATCAGGTGGAGACAGTTCCCGCTGAGATGCTGAGATAATGCCTGAGCATATTAATACTGGATATCTTATTTTCCTCCCAATATCTTGAGAGGATCCTATTGCACGTTTTGTTTACGGAGGAGATGTAAAGAATAGAGGAAGGAACAGAGACAGTGCAGCATTATCAGCAGGATTCAATTGATCCAACCGGCGTGATGAAGAGGCTCTTGTCTAGCCAATGTGGGAGAAATCTTTGTGAGCTATTAGGGAATAAAATCCAGATCAATTGGTGACCTGTAGTTTCAGCTGTCTGAAAGCGGGTAAGTGATCGGGATAAGTCTGGCTCTTTGAGTCTATGAAACCAAGCAGTTCTCAAGAGGCTTGAGATTTATCTTGCTCTTTTTGTACTGTCTGCAACCTTTGAAGGGTTTAAGCAAGAGATGGGTCCTGGCCATGTTAATGCACGTTAAGTCATCAGTGGCCCCTCCTTGGCTGACCATGGGGCAAATATCACGTGCATCATGTTCACAGCCACTTAGCGAGCCCTGATGATGAGCAGTGACCGAAGTGAGGTCTTGTAACTCCAATACTTAAGGGTTTTAGTGAGTCTTTAATAACATGCAGCCTTTGAAAGGGTCTCACATACTCAGTTGCATTCCCCAAATCCAGCAAATGCAAAAATCACTCTGTATGATTTATAGCATTTGTAATGCTCTAACACAAGGGTTTGCATGGGGCTCAAGGTTTTGCATGGTTAAAAAAGAACTTAAATTTCCTCCCCAGTAATTGCAATACTTAGTTTCCTAGTGCGTGTCCTGCCCATGGGGAGTAGAGCAGCACAGGGCAGCTGTGGGGTGACCCATCCTCCTGTCCCCTCCTGCCTTCATCCTGCCTACATGCCATGCTTTGGGCTCTCCTCACCGCCTTTTATTTAATTATATGTATTTTAAGGAAAACAAAACCCCAGAGGCAATCTAATTACAGGTTGTTTATTGACTTGAACCTCATTCACAGCAGACTCGTCACTTCCAAGGAGACGGAAGAGACAAAGAACCGTTTCTCCACCTTTGGAGACACTTTGACCCTGATTCAATTTAATTGGCCTCTGCAATAGTCTAGCATTTACCAAGAGCCAATTTAAAGGAACTACTCTCTGATTTTTCCCCCAACAGAAGGCTTAACCTCCTTAACCAGGAACTCTGTGTGGCAAATTCATAACCTTAAAAACTATGTGATCCTGTTTCCCATTCTTTGCCACTTGCCCAAGCTCCCAGCTTTCTGCCTCTTCCCATTGGCCTGTTGTGGGGCAGCACAAGAGGAGCTTGTGACCCTTTCAAAGCATCTCATAAATTGATTTTGCATGTTTAGAGAGCACAGTTTGGGTTTAGCAGTGCAAAGGCTCCTCATGAGCCTAAACGAGGTCTGGGAATGCAGGTGCTGGTGTCTTATGTGTCCCTAATAGAAAGGTGCTGCAGCTGCAAGGAGATGAGCAGCATAAACCTCTGTGTGTGCAGGTAGGAGGATGCTGGGGTGTTTGGGCACCTTTTTTGCTCCAATGTTCTCTGCAAAAAAGGCCCCCAGTGCTATGAGTCTGCTTCCAACCTGCTCAGAAACCATCTTCCCTGGTAATCGCTTCGGAGGGTGCGTGAGGGGGGTATTTGTGAGCAGCTGTTTTGCTCTTTTTCTGCAGTTTAAAAATTAACATTGATTTTTTTGGTTGGTCATGGGTTGCAGGCAGATACGGGCACTTTGCACCGTGAGGCTCGTGAAGCAGGAGGGCTGCAGGTGGAGTGAGGGGCTCTGGGCAGCCCTGGCTGTGACTTTTCTTCAGCAAGTTTTTAAACATCTAAGTTAGAAATAACTAATAATTAGGGGAGATGGAGGTATTCCAATTTACTAATGAAATGGTATTCTTTGTAGCTGAGAACTGAGACGCATAAGGATGTCAGAGCTGTAAAAGGAACAGAAGGTAGATGTCTCAGGCAGCCTAATTTTATATGCTGTATTGCCTTCCTTATCACTAATAGCACCATCCTACATTTAAAAAGTGCTTTTTCTCCCTCAAAGGATGTGAGAATGCGTTATAACTGTCAGCCTCGTCCTGAGGGCAGATAAATTGATAATAACTTTAATAAGACATTAGCAAGATGCTGCAAAGCCACCCTGGTAGCAGGGGCAAAGCTGAAGCTCAGTCCTAACATTTACAACTGCGCGAGGAGAAGCTGCTCCTGGCCACTATTGGCACAAAATGAAGCAAAGACCTTAACGACTACTGGGCAGAAAGAAAATATATTGTCTGGAGCAGAAAAGTTTCAGCGTTCGCTTGTGAATTTAAAATAGAAAATCTCTTTGCCATCTGTTCAGCTCCAAAAGAGCCAGGTCTCTGGAGGACCCGTTTCTCCCGTTTGCTTTGGGTGGAGGAGGGCGGCTTGCAAATGTCTTTGCTCTTCCTGCTTCTGTTTTCCTTGTCACATTTGCCATTAAACTAGCGTGGATGTTTCTTTGCCAGCTGGTTTGGGGACTCTTTTTTTTCCTCCAGGGACTGATGGGGAGGAACATGCAGGGTGAAACAAGATGTTTGTGTTGCTGGATCAGCCGTCAAGAAAGTGAAGGCTGCAACACCTTGCCAAGGCGCCCCAGCCTTCGAGCAGGGGTTTTACCCCTAGCAAATAGAAGAGGAAATCCCTGCCCTCCATGTGGCTGTTTCTGGCACGGATTAGGATGTGATTTCCATGGCAATTCCTGCAGCAAAGAGGCCCCGTGGTAGCGCTGGAATTGCTGCTGTGCAGGTTGCTCCCCTCTCCAGAGGCCAAGAAACATCGAGACAAATGAGCTCGTCTGCTTTAAGGACTAGGAAGGAGCTCGGAGCTCCCTATGGACCAACAACCTCTTGCAGTTATAGGCAAGGCTTGGAATGTTGATGGATGAGGCTGCTGCAGAGGGAGAGCGGGCTGTGCCGGCCGGGAGACTTCCCTGCTCCTGGGGCATCCATCAGCCCTAGTTGCGTTTGGACAAGCCGGGGAAGTTCCATTCCCATCGGGACAAAATCTTAGCCCGAGTGACAGTAAAATAGAGCATCTTGAGAGCTTCCTGCACACAAAGTGTGACACTTAGACACTGCAAGAAGCTGTGTGATGCAATTATCACACTTCCCAGGAACTTTATTTTTTCCCTCTCTTAAACATCTTAAAAATTCATTTTGCTCCTGCTGACCTTGTGCAGCTGAGGGAGGAGGTCGTGGCTGCTGCAGGGATGTCAGGCAATGAGTGTGGAGTAAGCAGAAATTTATACTTTTTAATTTGCTTGGAAGATTATGTCAAATATTCGAAAAAAAACGCTGGGTTGGCACCCAGCCAGCTCATAACATTCAGAGCCCCTTCAATGGGGACAAAGCTGGGGATGACAGCAGCCTGGCTGGCCAAGGCAGGGAGCAACACTGATGGGTTGATGGGGTGACAAGAAAAGGAGAAATGAGCATTGAAAATATCCCCTACCAGCCTGTCAGAGGATGCTAATTAGTGTAAATAGCCCTGATGTGCACAGCTAGCCCTGGTGTTTCCTCGTGGGCTGTTTTCCTCCCCAGGTCCCTTGCGAGTGGCCGGCTCTGACTCCGCATAGCGGGAGCTTCTCCCAGCTCCGCGCACGGATATTTGTTTGCTTGGCGGCATGGGCGATTTAATTACCAATTCCCAGGGCTAATATACAATACCAGGCAATTACACTGCGTTGTATCGTGCTCGCTGAATAAGATTACATGCGATTTATATTTAATTTCAGCTCCATTTCTAATTTTGCCGTAGCGGAGCTGCGTGATCAAGCCGGGGTGCGGATGCTATCGGCCGTGTTTGTGCTGTGCTGGAAGGCTCCTTGTTCATCCTCTGCCTCTATCCCCTCAACTCCACTCTGCTGCTTGTGTCCACACGAGTATCTCCAGGTAAATATTTGTTAATGGATGTTCTCAGTCTCTCGAAGGACAAAATGAGGCTTCTTATTCAACCATTTCACAGCTAATTAAACTACAAGCAGCTATGAAGGGATTTAATCTTTTCCCTCCTATTGCTGTTTGGTTGCCCTAGAAGGGCACCCAAAGAGATATTAGCAGCCTGAGGCTTAACCTGGTGTTTAAAAAGAGAATTTGTTAAGCTACATGTGGCAGAGCATTAACCAGGCTCTTTAAAAGAGCCAGAGGACAACATAGATTCAGAAGACCTGACTCAATGTGTCCCTTTGGTGGGGCCACCTTAGTGGCCTTGGTGGCACATTGGAGAACCTTCAAGAGCAATATTGCTACCAAAGAGTTTATGTCTCTTTGGAAGTAGGTAGAATCATTACCCTAAGTCCTAATCCTTCAGGGACAGAGACATCTAAATTGCACTTTTTTTTCCAGTGGGATTGGAAATGTTTGCGGTCAACTGGATTCCTGTTCACATCTCTGGACATGGCCATTATTATTGGGTCTCATGGCCCAATTAATGTGGGGCTTGTAGGAGCAGACTAGCAGCAGCCCTGGCCATGGGAAGTGAAGGAAAGGATGGTGATGAGCATCCTCAAGGCCAAGAAACCCCCTGAGTGAACCAAATAGCCTCTTGTCCCCAAGGAAGGGGAAGCCTAAGCAGATAACGTAGAATAAATAGGGGAAAAATAGTCAAGGATGAATTTCTGCGTGCTCAGTGCTACCCGGGGGTGCTGCACTCCCCCACTGTGACCAAGCAGCTCCAGGTCTTCAGCCTTTGAGGAATCCTTTTGAGTTTCATAGTCCTTGTGAAAGGCCTGATTTTCCTCTTGTCTGGGTCCCTTTTAATTCATGTTGTTTCCAATCCTCTGTTCAAGGGACAGTGTTTGTACTGGACAGGACAGGAGCTGGGCGGCTGTTGAAAAGGCTCCTGCAAGTCTTAACAATAATAATGTCTTTTATTACTAACCATGGCTATAAAGAGCACATTTGACAAACACAGGGCTTGGAAGGAAAGGCTTTTAAAGCCCCAGCCAAACTATCTGCAATTAGAACGCAGTAATGTACATTCATTTGGTATGTAAGTTGAGCTCACAAAGATCTCCTTTTTTGTCCATTAACAAAACCACAGTATCCCCATGAACAAGTCCCCTTAATCTCCCCAGTGCCTAGTCTGTGATCTTATCCTTAGAAAAGCTGTGCAGTGTCATGCAGCTCCAAGAGAAACAGCAAAATGGGCTCTCTCCCAGAATAAATAGCACTAATTTGGGGGCACACCAATATTTGAAGGCTCTTGCAATTTGAATGAAGCCTACAAGGCACTTAGATCCCAGCAAAGTGCAGAGAGCGCAGGTTCCTTGTGCTCCCGAATAAAAGAGAGCAGGAGTCAAATTGAAGGAGTTTAGCATGAGCACAGCGGTAACTCCATTACCTCTCCCGGTCTTGAGTGTCTGCTCACGTAGGCTCAAAAATAGACCAAGAGGCAGAGTGCGCAGAGAACAAGGCTTATTACATTGCTGCTTTTCTGTTGCTTCACTCTCCTTATTACAGGATTGATTATTTTTTTACTGATGTCAGTGTTTGATAGGTTCCACCGCCATCTCTGCTCCCAAGTGAAGCACCGTGGATGCTCCGGGGACTGTTCTGAGTCTCTCCGAGCCCCTTCCCATCAGCTTGGCACACGCAAACAGTGAGATGACAGGACTTGGGTTCCAGTGTCCAATTTGAGTGATTAAAAGCAGCCATATCCATGAAACTATCCATAAAGGCATCTGCTCATCCTGCCCTCCTGACATCTATGAAGAGGCTCTCCAAAAGTCTGCTCCTCTCATGGTAAAAATTCCTCATTTCCAAACTAAGTTTCCTACTGGACAAGTTTCTGGCTATGTTTCTTATATTCTGCCTAACTGTCCGCTTGAATTGCTCAGTGCTTTCTTGGTCTTGGCTTGGGAAAAGAGGCTTTTCATTCTCCCTTTCATAAACTATCAGATAAAAAGAAAAACACCAAAATAAGATCAGCAGAAAACACAACGGTAGATGTTTCATGAGTTGGTGTTGGATTCCCAGCATTGTGCCTGGAGAGTCAGGATGAAGAGTGGCAAAGATGGGTCCAAAGGGGGCCACAGTCGTGGGATTCCGTGCCTCAGCCCTCTGTAATAAGTAGCCAAGAGAGCAAAGAAGGCAGAGGAGAACCTAAATCATTCCCATCCTTAAGTACAACATCTGTCTTGCCAATGTCAGAGGTAGACAAGTGTTTGCTTTTGTGCATTAAGAAAAATTTAAAGAGAAAGGCCAGCTGGGGAGGGCTGCAACCTCCTCAAGGAAGTTATTAGGCGGAACAATTGATGGGAAAAAGAGCTTTAGCAGCCCCTAGAGCATCATACTGGCCCTGGGGCTGTTCCAGTTATTTTATCTGCCTGCCTTTACAGGTATTTTGGGTAATTTACCTGCACAGCCAGCCTCCAAGTTGGTCTTTTGAATGCAATTGCTGTTATTTGTGAAAGCACCGCTCTTGAAAGCAGTATTTCGTCATTACTGTACAGCATCAGCCCTGCAGTTATCGGAGAGGGCGTCTGCAGGAATCTCATGGGAAACAAGGCGACTCCTGAAACACATCCCAACCTGGTACTGGGTCTCGGTGGTGCTGGTGATGCCATGGCAGTGTGCCAGCCTGTGCCCTTGCATCTGGATGCTGCTCTGGGACACTGCTGGGCTGGCTCAAATTATGTCTCAAATTATGAATCTGGCTACTTAAAAACCCAGCACTTTTGGAAAGAGCATTGCTTTCTTTCCAGCATGACCTTCCTGTTGTTGGGAAAAGTGGGGTTTGCATCGTTGACTCCCCTTTGTGAAACTAAGGGAAAATATGTGTGTTTTCATCTATCCTTTCCTGTCCCTGTTGTCCTCTGGAAACAGCAAATGGAGAAAAAAGAGGGAGGAAGGCAACATCTCAAAGCAGAAGAATGAGAAAATGTCCATCAAAATGGAAAGAAACTTCGTACTTTAGGAAAGAAAATAACAGTTGAAATTGGAAAATCACCTTGACAAACTTTGACCTTCCATAGCTACTGCGTGAGGAAGGAGTTTGTGGGAAATCCTCTGCTCGCTCTCGGATACTCATGCAGAGATGTAAAATCAGTTAAAGATCTGTTTGCCCTGCTCTTATCTGTTTGCTCTGCAGAAGCCTTCGCTAGGAAAGGGCTCCAACTGCTGCAGAGCTGGGCTGACCTTCCCTAAAGAGAGGGCTTCTGGATGAGGATATCTCTTTTTCAGGCTTCTTATTTAATTTTGCAGGAAGGCTTTACCAAACAGGGGATGTTCCCACTGACCGAATGGGAAATGCAGGAGGTGTCAGGCGCACTGTGCAGTGGATTGCAAAGAAGGAGAAGGAAGTTTATTGAGACAGAGCCTGAGTGACGTCCTCAGCAACTCCTGTATCGCACAGGGCCAAGATGTAGATACAGTAAAAGCTCGTGGCTGAAGGCAGCTCCAGCCCAAACCTCCACCACGTGCACAGCTGAGGTGTCCGGCTCCACTGATCCTCTCCAAGCAACTCACTGCTGTTTGTATGCAAAGCTGTAAAACTCCAAATCTAAGTTGCTAAGAACAGGATGAAATGTGAAGCTTCCCATGGCGTTTATTCAGAAAAGGATATTGTTTTCCGGGGCTGCTTGGTGCACGTATCTCATTTCTGAATGACGGCGCTGCTCCGTGTCACCTGCTGAGCCCGCAGTTGGTGACGATGACGGCGCTTGCGCAGCAGCGCTGCTGGCCAGCGTGTTTAAGGAAGGATCCCGGTTAAATGNTCGCTGCTGTTTGTATGCAAAGCTGTAAAACTCCAAATCTAAGTTGCTAAGAACAGGATGAAATGTGAAGCTTCCCGTGGCGTTTATTCAGAAAAGGATATTGTTTTCCGGGGCTGCTTGGTGCACGTATCTCATTTCTGAATGACGGCGCTGCTCCGTGTCACCTGCTGAGCCCGCAGTTGGTGACGATTACGGCGCTTGGCTGGCCAGCGTGTTTAAGGAAGGACCCTGGTTAAATGAGTAAGAACACCCCAAATCTGCAAAAATCTTTGTGGATACTGAGTTGTTTAATTTTCTGATTACAATGTGGAAACGCAGATGATCCCCTTCGTTAAAGGGGCAGGAGGAGAATGGAAAAGGGTTTGCAGCCGCTCTTGGAGTTGTGCAGCACATGGGCATTCGTCTCCTCTGCAACCTGGATATAGCCCCACGGCAGGACCTATAGGGAAGGCAACCTCAGAGGAGGTCACCACCGCTGCATCAGCCCTGCCTTGCTTTGGGCACGTTTTTGGGTTTGCATGTGCTGGAGAAGAGCCTGCTGGAGGCTGCTCACCACTGACCACCCCAGCTGTGCAGCCACCTCCAGGTCAACTTCCTCCTGCATTTATTCTCCCTGAACCACCTCGAACAAGCCTTTGCTTCAAAGGAGACGGTCAGAAAGTGCTTCCCTTAATAACCAGCTCCTTAGATGTGCTATTTCTTGTCTTATAACGCTCTTTACTCTTTTCACAGCGGTTTCCCAGCCCTGAGCAGAGCCCGCGTGCCTCCTTTCTTGATGGATGTTTGTTCTCCGGGTCGTCAGCTTTTAGCCGGGATTTTACACGGAGCCCTTTTCTTCCCTTGCACCTTGGTATTTTAACAAGGAGCTGCTTGAAAAGGAAGGGCAAGAACAATTCAGCAGAGTGAGTTTAATAAAATGAAGTGCAGCAAGGGCGCTGGAGGACACGGTGCTTCCAAGCGACGCTGGATGCAAAACCGGGAGATTATTCTGGATGGGTCCCCTTGATTTCTCGCCAAGGTCAAGATCGTGGCTTTCTGATGAGGAAGTGGCTGCTTGAGTTGCTTCATCCACTATTTACTCCGGGTTTAATGACATCTCAGTGTTATTTTCCCTCTCTCAGTTCTGGAGTCATTTGCAGCTTGTCACTGCGTCCTCTGCCGCGGAGGTCACCCGTGAGAGGTGACATATAGTCAGGGATCTGGCAAGGCCACACCATGCTTTGCTTCCTAATGTTACTATTTCCTTTCAATTTTAAAATAATTATTTAAAATAATTCTCTCCCTGATGGTGTTTGGTGCTCTCTGCTCTGTTCTCTGCTCCCCTTCTGTGGTTAAAAACTCCCTCCAGATCCAGACCCGAGCAAGAAAATTACTATTTTTTCAAAGATAAGTTTGGGGAGGAGTCTGTCTTTTAATGATCTGAACTTTTTGCTTGGCTAAATATCCCTCCTGGGCCAAATATTAAACCAGTTATAAGTAGGGTCCCACTTCTGTGCCCCTAAGACAGTGACATTCCTTGGGTGAAGAACTATTGAAAACTCCTTTCTTTTCTTATTTCTTTTTCCTCAGTGAAACATAAGCTGCTGTGGTTTCTTTCCCTTTAGGAAAGCTCAGTTTACTAAAACCAAAAATTGTTGATGGGAGCTGATTTGACAAATTTCTCTGTTTAGAATCATCTCCTTGTGGGGGAAACTGGTGAAACCAGCATGTTTTTGATATCTTTTTAACAAAAAATATTTTGATTTAGGGTTCAAAATAAGTTGAAAAATAAATAGGACAAAGAAAGTCATTTAAAAAAGAGAGAGAAGACCAAACATTTAAACCAAAATGAATCTTGATTTTGTATCATAGAACACAATGGTTTTATAGTGTGGAACTGTATTTTTAACCTTTAGTTTTTGTTTTAGGCCATGAAAACTTCATAGTTCCAGTATTTGTCATGACTGGAGGGGATGTTACTTAGGTCACCATAGTCTTTTTTCGCTCTCAGGCAAGACCTTGCCTTTATGTGCAAAACTNAGTCATTTAAAAAAGAGAGAGAAGACCAAACATTTAAACCAAAATGAATCTTGATTTTGTATCATAGAACACAATGGTTTTATAGTGTGGAACTGTATTTTTAACCTTTAGTTTTTGTTTTAGGCCATGAAAACTTCATAGTTCCAGTATTTGTCATGACTGGAGGGGATGTTACTTAGGGGGCCGGTCAGGTCACCATAGTCTTCCTCTCAGGCAAGACTTTGCCTTTACATGCAAAACTACCCAATTTTGGCAGCGTTTGGGACTCTGCTGCTGTGAGATCTTCACCAGGTGACACATGGACCTCTTCGCACTTCCCTGGCTGTGAAGAGGAGGGAAAATGGGACATCTTGGAGATGTCCTTGGTGTCCCAACGCTGCTGTGTTAGAGTCCCCAGAAGATAGTGAGGAACCTCCCTTGGTTGGGGCAGGGAAAAGGTCCCTTCCTTAGGGAAAAGACAACTTAAATACTAGTCCTAGTTGCAGGAATAACAAAGTAAAGCTGAGCCAGACGGAGGATGCAAGGAGGTGATTGCCCTGCATCTGGGAGAGGATGGATAATGCAGGGAGAATCCAGGACCACTGCCTGATTAAAGGGAATCTCAGGAGACTTGTCTTATACTGAGGCTCTCCTGTAGCAACTGCCAAATTTGAGACCTTTAGGAGCAGTCCCACATGGTGCCTTCATGGCATTTGAATAAGGCTTGTAAGCCTTGATGAAACATTCTATTTTCCACCAAAATGCAGGTCTCTGAGTTACTGTGACAGTAAATCTACCACCAAATTACCACTCAGGCTCCCTGCTGATGAGGGAGGCTATCTGCTTCCATCTCATCTCTTTCCTGAATCCCTGACAATTTCGGAAAAAAAGAGAAGAGGAGCTGGTCAGGCTGGGCCTTTGGCATGGCGAAGGAGGAGGCTGATTTGATGTTTTGGGTCAAGAGCCAATAATGTCTTAATAAACTCCTGTGAATAAGCTGCGCTTCTAAAAGTTACTTTAAATGTTGCTTTGCTTGAATTCAATAAGGAAAATGCATTGACCTTGTCAAGGTTAATAGCTCAATGATTTACTAAGACAAAGCATGTGCAGGATCAGATTGATTCTTGTATTCATTATTTCTCTAGCCGATATAAAATGTAGCTTGATACGTTTTCCATGATAACTGGAAGGACATTTTGCTCACCAGGTTATAGGATGGGGGACCCTGCTGTTTTGGTCCTGTTACTCAAAGGGTTGCATTGCTTCCCCTGTGTTCAGAGGAAAAAAAAAGTGGAAGAAGCACTTGCCATGACACTAAATGCAAACTGTTTGCATTTGCCCTGCACTACTTTCCATGCAAAATCTTGTTGGTGGAGAGAAAACTGAGCACAGTTCAATTTGTGTGGCCAGGGCTGACAACTCCTGTGGATCCGAGTTTTACCTCCCTGGAAATCCTTGTCAAAACCTCTGTGTCTTCTAATTAGCAAATGCAAATAGGCATCAATACGCTCTCGAGATACAACCCATGCCAGAGCATCCGTGTTGATGGAGGGTCTGCCCTGTGCTGCCTTTTGGGCCGGTTTCTCATCTCGCTGCCTTGTCAATACTCGTGTCAATAACCTGGAAGAAAACCCCAAATCATTTCCAATAAAGAAAAGAATGATCTGACTCATTGGGAAAGTGGTAAATAACGATGAGGATGGGCTGCAGATGCAGAGGAAGCTCCATCACTTGGCAAATCAGATGCAATCAAAGCACATCTTTTTAATGCAGCTAAATATATAGGTATGGGTACCTGAGTAAACATATGCATATACTCTTGAGAAATCTGTGGCTTGTAAATGCACTATATGGGTAAATTATGCATTTTGCAAGCATAAATAGTTTATTGCTGCCAGACTGGTAGGGTAGTATTGCTTGGAGGAGCATCCCAATAGCATCCAGCAGTTGTGCAGTGTGTCACCCAACCCAGGATGGCTTGGATGGCAGGAACAAAAGCAGGATTTTATTAAAGGTTAAGAGAAGTAGTTACCTTCTTCTTGAGCTAAGTGAGCATCAGGGGTCTGGTTTGCCATGGTTTTCCCATAGGAATTCATTGCACAGTGCAGTGGATGGCAACTAGGGATCAAACCCATGGGCAGGACATAGCAGTGGTGATGGGCAAGAGGGGGCTCCCATTCCCATTCCCTCTTCTTGCTTGCTGAGGAGCTGAGAGGACCAAGAAGAACTGACCTTCTCCCTTGATGCATTCCAGAAAATGAAGCCTTGCAAGGAGAACCCCAGTTTCTCCAAGCAGGAACACATTGGAATAAAGCAGGAAAATGGGTGGCAGAGAGCCAGGCAGGTGGCACTGAGATCTGGGGCTGAGCCCGCACTGACTGAATCTCTTGCTCAACTGGGCCAGAAATACC